>CAUYQG010064438.1:0-14413 GCA_963574415.1 Tarsius wallacei | reverse complement strand
TTGTATTAAAAATGTGGTACATATACACAATGGAATATTATGCAGCCATAGAGAAGGACAAACATATGCACTTCACAGCAACTTGAATGGATTTAGAGTCAATCATACTCAGTGATCCATCACAGAAACAAAGAACAGAGTACCATATGTTCTCACTCATAAGTGAACCTTGAACAATTATCATAGTACTATAATAAAGGGATTGGCAGTAGTGGGAAACTGCCAGAGGAAGGGGGGTGGGATTAGCAGTTGAAGGAAATTGCCAGGGGAATTGGGGGAGCACACCTCATCAACAAGGGTACCTGCATAATGAACATTTGTATACCTAACTCTGAATTGTTCCCCATATCTTTAAAATTAAAAATTTAAAAGTTAATAAAAAAGAAAATGGAAAAATTAAAAACAAAGAGGCCTAGTGGTATCCGTGAATACACTCATAATAAAATAATAAAGAAGTGAAAAGAATTCCAGCTATAATGATTTTTCTTAATCCATTTTTCAATTGCTGATTCTGGGAGCAACCAAATAATGTAATGCGTGAGAGCAATGATGCCAATTTGAACCACTTTTTTTTTTTTTGAGTCGGAGTCTCACTCTGTCACCCAGGCTGGAGTGCAGTGGCACACTCAGCGCCACCCCAGCATCGACCTGCTGGGCTCTGGCGATCCTTCTGCCTCAGCCTTCCAAGTTGCCCGAACTACAGGCACATGCCACCATGCCAGGCTAATTTTTGATTTATTGTAGAGATGAGGTCTCACCAAATTGCCCAGGCTGGTCTCGAACCTCTGGGCTCAGGCAATCCTCTTACCTCGGCCTCCCAAAGTACTGGGATTAGAGGTATACTTCAGTTGCTCTAAAGAATCAACTTTTATTACTATTTGGGTATTTGCAGCAAAATTTGATAAGAACAGCATTGAAACTGGATATGAAATATTTTAATTTACATTATGGTTTTCCCATTACCTAAGTGAGATTAATCTTAAAACCGTTTTCCTCTGCAAAATGAAGGTGTTTGGTTAAAGTGATCTAGCAAGTTCCTTCCATGAAATGAAAAATAAAAAATACTTTCACAGTATAATTATATGATATATTCAAATGATGACAGATCATATGGGTTTTTTTTTTTTTTTAAGTTGGAGTCTCACTCAGTCGCCCAGACTGGAGTGCAGTGGCCGCTCCCGGCCACCGCAGCCTTGACCTACTGGGCTCCGGCGATCCTTCCGCCTCAGCCTTCCAAGAAGCTGGAACTACAGGCGCGTGCTACCACGCCCAGCTGATTTTTTGATTTATTGTAGAGATGAGGTCTCGCCAAGTTGCCCAGGCGGGTCTCGAACCCATGGGCTCAGGCAATCCACTCACCTCAGCCTCCCAGGCGAGGGATTACAGGCTGAGCCACTTAACCCAGCCGACAGATCATATGAAACACTAATAAATGATGTGTATTTAGCCCAGGGCTGTAAAATAGGCTACTTCCAAAAAATTTGTTTATTTTAGAAGCATACTTAATTCTTTATGACCCAACTCAAATTACTATTAATTAAACTTTTCACTGCAGGAAGTATAAAAATGATTTCTTCTGTATTCCAGACAAAAAGCATTGTTAGTTTTGATGATGCTGTCAATCCCACAAACCATCTTTATCTTTTTGCTTCCTGGAGCAAAACATGGAATTTTAAGTGCCCTGAAACCCAGGGAAAATTAATAATAAATATCTTCATTAGCATTACCACTTAAATGTTGTAGTACTAATTGATTTTCCTACACATTTGTCCATGTAATTTCTATAACACTTCAATTTGGATAGACCCCCCACTTTATTATCCCAGTTTGATAGAGGCAAAAACTGAATTCCAGATAGGTAATGTGATTTTCCCAAGGTCTCATAACTACTGAATATTCACATCCTGCTTATATCTAGCAAGGTGAGTAAGGAAAGAAAAAAAAAAAAAACAAGGTAAAAAATCAAATGATCTCTTATTACTCTCGTTGCAGCATGGGGCTGAATTAAAGTAACAGCCACTCCTGAAATAAGGAAGTAATAATTATGGTGTTCAAACTGCGCCAAATTTTTGTTGTGCCTGACTATGCTCTCCCAAATAATGTGACTTCATGGTCAATCAATACTCCTTTTTTCACCTATGTCCTACACAGTCCACAGAAAATAGGCAATCTGTTCCAGTCAAGGGATGGAATTTTGTGTAGACTGAGACTCTTCCAGGAATGTAGTTTGCATTCAGAAACTCTGATTTCTCTCAATTATCGTACATCATAGCTGTTGAATTTAGATTTTCTCTCCTGTATTAAAGTGCATCTAATTTCCAAGTGATGAGTTTTAAAAATTTACCTAAATCTTTTATTTAGATATAATTTCATGCTTACAGAAAAGTTGCAAGACTAGTATAGAGAACTCCACATACGCTTTACTCACATTTTTCAATTGTGAGCATTTCACCCCATTTGCCCGATCATCTGTTCTCTCTCTCTTTCTGCATGTAAGTATATATACACTTTTCCAAACCATTAGAAAATAATTTTGATGACATCATACCTTTTTATCCAGAAAGTTTTATTTTGTATTTCCTAAGACTTTATATAACCACAGTTCAATTGTCAAAATTAGGAAATTTAACAAAGATGCAATGCTGTTATCTAATTCATGTTCTATATTCAAATTTTGCCAGTTGTTTCAATAATGTCCCTTATGGTTTTGTTTGTCTCTGGTTCAGGCTTCACACCAGGATCATACATCATATTTAGTTCTCATGTCTCTTTAGTTGCCTTTAAGTTTTTTAGCCTTTCTTTGTCTTGCTGGATTTTGACATCCACGTTAGAAGAGAACAGGCCCGTTGTAGAATGTCCCTCAGGTAGGGTTTATCTGATGTTTCTTCATGACTACATTCAGATTACGCATTTTTGACAGAATAAGTAAATAACATTATATACTTCAAAGGGGACCAAGAGGTACATGGTGTTAATTTGTCTCATTAATGTGGTTTACTTTTATTACATAGTTAAGAAAATATTGTGTTCATTAGAGTCAACCGCTATAAAGTTACTATTTCTCTTTGTATTCATGGCTCTGCATCAAACTTTTACCCACTAGCTTTAGCATGCATTGGTAATTTTGTCTGGACCAGCAATAATCCTATGATGGATGCAAAATGGTCATTTTCTAATTTCATCATTATTTCAATATTTATTAGTATTCTACTATCAGGGAAATTTTTCTCTTCTCCCTTACGTATTCATTTGTTTGATAGGTTGAATACTTAAACAGTTACACTCAAATATTCTTGTTTTATTTAATAAATATCTTGTTCTTATCATTATTTACTCTGATGCTCAAATTGTCCCAGATTTATTATGTTCCTTAGACATGTCCTCATCATTTTCCTGAGTACATCCTTGCCCCAGTCCTGGAATCAACCATTTCTCCAAGTTTCCCTGGGTCATTTTAGTAGGAGATTGAATTGAGAAACCAAGATCTAGGCACTAGGTGTGCTCATTGCCCTGAAGTATGTTTGCTTCTAGGCTCTTTTAATGAACACACATACATACACACACACACACACACACACACACACACACACACACACACACACACTCACACATAGGCACCATGTATTAATACTGAGAGCTTGAGAGCTGAAATTCCAATTCAGCACTACAGGGTTCATTGTAGTCTTCCCTCTTTTCATATTTGAACTCTATTTTTTATTAATGAAACCCATAGGTCTCATTATCCTCAATATATTTATTCATTTGTTCAACCTATAATACACCACTCTAACTCCTGCCACTAAAGATAAGAATATTTCTCACTGAAGCTCAATATTTGTTTGTTTGTGTGTGTGTGTGTGTGTGTGTGTGTGTGTGTGTGTATCTTTAGACCTTGATAATATCATTAAAAAACTCTATTAGACAGTTACGTGGGTTTCTTTTTTAAAAAAATACTATTACTGTTCTCTTCTGTGTGGTTACATTATTCACTTGAATACCGCTAGGTTCATTTCTTCCTGGCTATATCCATTCTCCCCATCCTTGATTCTTTAATTTTACTTTAAAAAATGTAAGACATTAACGTTTCTCCCAAAGTAAAAACTCTAAAACAAGTTCTTAGAGAAGTATCCCTCCTCCATTCCTTCCATTCCATTCCATTCACATTCATCCCCCCAATTAACCAGGTAGCCATGTTCATTCATTTTTGGTTTATCAATTCTGTGTTTACTTTTTGAAAAAATAAGCATATATGTAGAAGTTTCTCATTTTTACTTTTTCTTACAGAAAATGTAACATGCCATATATACCCTTTTGCACTTTGCTATTTTCATTTAACAATATATCCTAGACATACTCCATGTTAACTCATAGAGATTTTTCTGTCTTTTGTTTTCAGCTGTATAATGCTCCGTTGTGTGAATGCACATAATTTATTCAGTTTCCTATGTATGAAAACTTATGCTATTGCCAATACTTTGTAATTACAAATCATAAATAATGTTATGCAAACATACTTCTATTTTGTTGAGGGCATAAAACATGACTTTAAAATTAGCTCTATTTCTTTTCCTCAAGTTAAACACATGTGGAGGCATCAAAAGGTATTAATTCTTTTCTTGTGTGTAAAAACAAAGATTCATGACAATATGCAGACTAGAAAGCTATATAGGGATTATATAGTCTGGAAAACTGTGACTACATTTTGTGGAAGTAAAAGTTGTACCACATATTTGTATAACAGCAGGGCAAGTGTGGTCTCTAGGAAGCATAGGTAGAGTTGATTAGATTGCAGTGTATACTTAAAAGTTGAATAATGCACTCTTGTAAAACACTCTTCAAAATTATTTAACTTCCCATGATATCATCACAGCATGGGCAAAAAAAAATCTTTAGTGTTATCTTTTCCTGTCACGTGACTAGTGCAAACAAAAGAAATTCTTATCTTTTTGTTTCTATTCTGGTCTTTTATAAAATGGCAATAAGCACCATTCAAAACTTTCACATTTAAGATCTGGTTTGAGGAAAAAAAAGATTTATTTTGTATTTCAAGCAAGTTATATTTGCTAAATTATAAAGCAGACATTCTCGCAACTGAAGTTGTCTAGCGTGTTATATATATAGAAAACTTTGGAGTTTTGAAATCATCTTCCTATATATTTTCACATTTACATCTCATAGCAACCCCAGGCATAGTGAACTAGGCAGGAGTCACTTGTCCTTATTTTACAAATGAGGAAACAGAGACATTTACAGAGTTTAAGGAAATTGCCCTGTGATGTTGAGCTCTGGACTAAACATCAACCAATAAGCTTTAACATCAACCAATGAACTAGAATCTAGGACAATTTTTTTCTCTGTAAAGCAGGATGTGTCTATCTCATAGGGTTATTGTGACAATCAAATAATGTAATGCACATGCAAAAGCTAAGGTGTACAGAGATAAGATAGCTCTATTATTAAAATATTTTAGCTTTCGTGACTATGTGAGAAAAAATTTGCCATATATAAGCAATATAAGAGATTTGAACAGTCTGGAGCTATAGATCACACAGCAGGACTTAAAGGTTCACATGGGGAAATATAGACTGAACTAGTACCTCTAGGAGCAGGTGATGATAATACATATCCATTGTGGAATAATTAACAGCATTATATGTTACACAGAACTTAGACCTTGAAACAAACCTCATTAAAAGGCACTTGATCTAAGTTTAAAACCTTTAAGTATCTCCTCTTTAAAAGTGATCAATGCATGTACTGGCTACTTTAGTTATCCCGCTATGAGATTCACATAACTTTGATCTAACTTTCTTTGATTTAACACTGCAATTAAGAAGATTTGGTTCAAAGTAAAAGCTCATTGGTTGATGTTTTACACTGATGTGATAATGTTTACACAGATGTGCTTTGAAATCTTGATTATGGTGGATTTGGGGGTCCTACCACAAGACAGACTGCTGTTATTTGAAAGGTGAAATAATATAACATTTACCTGGTACGACTTTTAAAACAGACTTAGCAATATACGTTTCTAAAGTGATGTATCTGTTTATTGTTTTAGCCAGTGTTTTTGTTTTATTTCATATCTATCAACAGTAAATCACTTGCTTTGAGGACTCTTTTATAACTTGGTTGCACAAGGGTCAGTACTTAGGCCCCTAGTGATGAAAAGGTGTAACTATACCCACTTTAAAGCACCTGCCAATTAATTAGAAAAAACTCCTTCAGAGCAAATAAAATAAACCAGTAAAATCCAACTGAGCTGCCAGGTTTAGGCTTTTGCTGAACAGACCATGAAATAAGACTGAAAAACTAATCTTCAGTGAGTCCCTAAAACTTTTTACTCGGGGGAGCATAAATCTGCTAAATGATTCTCAGCTCTTCTGTCACTGAAAAATTTTAACAGAAAGATCTCGAATTTAATGAATGATACACATCCAAAGCTTCAAGGTTTAAATGGACATATATCTAACTTCATGTCAATGGCTTTTTATTTTAAAATATGCACAGGCACTCTTAAATTTTGCAAGTAACTTTTGAAGTCTCAAAATGTATCAAGAATCAACACTATTTCCATTGTTGTTTTTAGATTTTATAATTAAAATGTGAACCCCCCCCAAAAAATCTAGCCTTTAAGAAAATGCAACTAAGAAAATCAAGGAAGTGCTCTTGGACTGTATTAGGACCCCAGAGGCCACTTATCATTGATGACACTATTCCAGATACTCATTTTCTATTCATGGCAAAATAAAAGAATATAAATCATTTCTTTTAGCCTATTTGGATTTACCTTAAATACCTTGATTCACGATTATATTATTATATTATGCTAATTAAAAGTTCATGACCTTAACACATAATTTAAAATTTTCATATATGTACATACATGTATATGTATATATGGCAATCTTGGTTATATCATGTGCTATCTAAGTAAAGATAAACATTAAAGAGAACTGGGGGAGGGGAGAGTTTTCCTAACCTAGCCTTGATTATGTAAAGAAAATCCCCCATCTAAATGATAAAAGAAAAGAGTAATGCTTGTACATTTTATTAGTGTTTTAAAATTAGTGAGTTAAACTGTCAAAGCTTTGATTTTCCTTTCATGTGTGTCTGGGCAGGTCTAAGCCTCAGGTAACGCCCTTTTTCCTTCTCCCTCTCTTACCTGGTTTCTTTGCACCTGTCCACTGCAGGCTCCCAGCAGCTCCCAAGGAGTCCAGTTCTCCTCCTTTTCTCTCCTTTTCCTCCTCCTACCCATCCCCTCCTCGTCTCCCACCCGCCCGCCCTCCTCCCCCCGCTTCCCCCCCCCTTTCCTCTTCTATATACCTGCCAAGCTGGGCTCCTTTTTAGCAGCGATCTATCACTGCAAAGGAGCTCACATCAAAGGCGGTTGCACGGCAGCGGCCGAACAGCATCGCCCTTGTCCCAAAGACAACCCCAGAGAGGAGACTGCGCCTCCCCGACGTGGCTGACCAGCTTTGGTCAAGTGCGGGAATGATTTTTGCGAGGGCATGGATAGAGAACCGTCAAGGGCCCCTTTTGGTCACTTCCGAAGAGCGAAAACGTGTTGAGAGGAGGCCGGTTTAAGATTTCAAACAGAACCTCCCCAGCTCGCATGAAAGGACTTGATTAGCATATGTCAAGAGGACCCGCATATATACTCGGTGTGTATGTACACAGGACTCTGATCTGATCAGTTTGCGGAGTTGGAGCCCCAGCCCCCAGCCCCAGCCCCAGCACGGGCAGCGGCAGCTATAGATGTTTCTGCAAAGCCAGCAGCGAGCTCCCCACCTAGGAGAGAAGATCGCTATTCCAGTGCCAAGTCCCTCCAGCGACCTCACAGGAGTAACCCGGCCTCAACTTTTTGCGCTGGTTTTGCTGTGATTTTTTTTTTCTCCATCCACTCCCCCCCCCCACCCCGCTACACTTTTTATTGGTGGGGGGCGTCTTTTGTTTTCCGGATCCCCCGCCTCTCCCTCTGGCCCCTCCATGGCTCCCTTAGCCGAAGTCGGGGGCTTCCTGGGCGGCCTGGAGGGATTGGGCCAGCAGGTGGGCTCGCACTTCCTGCTGCCTCCTGCCGGGGAGCGGCCGCCTCTGCTGGGCGAGCGCAGGGGCGCGGCGGAGCGGGGCGCGCGCGGCGGGCCGGGGGCGGCGGAGCTGGCGCACCTGCACGGCATCCTGCGCCGCCGGCAGCTCTACTGCCGCACCGGCTTCCACCTGCAGATCCTGCCCGACGGCAGCGTGCAGGGCACCCGGCAGGACCACAGCCTCTTCGGTACGTACCGGCATCCCGCCCCCACCCCTCCACCTCGGCTCCTCTTCCCCTCCCCGTGCGCCTCCCTCCTCGCCTGCCAAGGGTGTCAGAGCCGTGCGGAGCCTGGAGTCCCTATGGACCCATCCGGGGCGGGATGCAGGCTGGGGCTGCGGGGCGGGCCAGCGCCGGGACAGGGAGAGATTTTCCTGCCCGCCTGTGGCCGCAGCCTCTAGCAGGCCGGTAGCTCGAGACGTTGGGGCGGGAGGAGAAAGGGTGGGTGGGACGCTCCTTGCCATCTGGCCTTTATTACTGCCGGGGACACGGATACCTGGACTCAGAGTTAAGTTTCTCGCACTCCTTATCTCTCAGGCAGTCCCCCCCCCCCCCCCGCCTTAAATGCCTATGTGATTTTTCTCCTACTTCCCCCAGTACCGCCCACTTTGCAAAAATGAAAAACAGGAAGCATTGCTCTTCTTTAAACATGCCCCACAGCTATGCAGTTGATTATCCATCCGTGGCTGCTGTCAGGGGGTCGCTCTTGCACAGGAGCGAGCTTTTACGTGTCTACCCAGAGCACTGTAACTATTCACGTGCAGAGGTTCCGTAGGCACCTTCACTCCCGTCGGGTTCATCTGGCTGCAGATCTCTGAGCTCCCAAAGTTCTGTCTGAGTGAAAAAGCAAAAGGGGGTGGGGGTGGATGGGGGGAACCTACCCAGCTACTGAGCATGCACAGTTCTTAAGCCATCTCTAGAAATCGTGAAGCGCCAAAGCAAGGATCTTGGTATTGACCTTAGGTAAGAGGAAATGGGAAAAGGAAAGACGATATGGGTGGGAACACAGAGGAACATGTTTCTGAATACCTCCAGCAGTATCTGGGAGGAGAAAGGGTTAAAAGAAAGAAACAAGCGGGTCATTTAGACAGTGTCTTTATAGATTGTAGATTGGGACGGTCTATACTGTCAACGACTCCCTGACTAGCTGTGTAACTAGCAAATGCCCCCATCAGTCTGAGGCCTAGTTTTCTTGTCTGTACAATAACGGGGCTAAATTAGACTATCTCCTTAAGGGGCTTTCCGGTTCTAGCATCCTAGGATCTTTCCTCCATAGCTGAAGTTTTCGTTATAGTAACCTGCTAGCAATCTGAAAAGATTTTGATGACCAGACTTTTGGCATAATTAAAGAGATTCATCATGTGTTTAAATAAGGTACTATTTATTTGTCAGCAGCAACATGAAAGGGCAACACAGTGTTACTTTTCCTCTCCCTTCCTTAGCACTATGGAATTCTTTGAGAATCCCATCTCTGAATGACCCTTTCTTATTTTGTCCTCATTCTCTGTACTTCTTATACTTTTTTCTTTTGGACTTGTAGGACTCATTAACACTTTGGAGAAGTGTAAATTTCCGTTTGAGGGGCATTTGTAATTCTAGATGTAGAAATAAGCATGTGGTGGTCATTTGGTAGCACTTAAAGGCTTAGAAAATTAACTTTTAAAAACCCATATGTTTGCAGCTTCCACTGATCTCTTCCAAATTCCTATTGACCATCAGTCAAGAGTGTCATGACCTAGTGGCCAACCTGGGGTCACTTTTGGAAAGTGGTTTTTAAATTGAGGAGGCTTGAGATTCTGATTTTAAAGAACTTTGCTGACACCAGGTGGCTCAGCTCTCTTTACTTTAAGGATGACTGCACTCCACTCATTGCAGTAAAATCTTCCAACTACCAGAAAGATCTAGAAACGGACACAAATGTGGTAATGCTTCTAGATAGAGCAGGCAGAAGTTTAAGCATAAGTACTATTCAGATTTACTTCCTGCGATGCACAGTGTAGCCTTGAAAATGCTCCTTTTAAGACACTTGCAATTCAACTGTAATTTCCTCAATAACAACACCACCACCAAAAGTGCCTCTTCTGCTTTGTGTCCGTTTATAAGACTGACCCTATGGGGAGAAATTAGTAAATATTTATAGACTTGATAACTTTCATTAATGGTATTTAAAGCAATTTCTTTAGGAATAGATGTTGCATATCAGAATTACCATCTTGCTAGCACATTTTTTTTGGCTAAAATTTTGTATAATTATTTAGCAGTTGCTAAAATATAATTTAAACTGATTTTCTGCTAGTGTAAATCACTCTATGGCGCAGGCTATACATAGGAACAAAATATTCACTGTTCCACCAAAGGAAAATAACCCAGATTAATCTGGTAACCTAAAAGAGTGAATGTTCTCTTTACGATATTATATTATAGTGCATCCTAGTGGCCTTCAATAGCTTAAACATCATAATTTACTGCAAGAAAGTGTAGGTGAGAAGAAAGTTTATATTCAAACTATATAACATAGGCTTCTCTTTATGTTTTTGCTAGTGCTTCAATTACTCATTATTAAATTAGTTTGTTGTTTTTCTTTTAAACTCTTGTCTGTGTCATCAAAGTAAGGGTTTTGAAAAAGCTCAACAAGGATCATTTGAGTTGTTTTTGCTAATTTTTTGTTTTACTATTTTTTCACTTTTTTTTGCTAATTTTATATTAACTTGGTCATGATTAAATAAAAACTCAGAATATTGTATTTTTAAATTTCACAACATCAATAGACTATAAATAGAAAGATCTCAGTGAGGTTAAAATAATTTCCTAGCTGAGTTACCTCTGTATTTATAAAAGAGTTTTTCTGCACAGTAATACAGTAGGAAGACCTTACCTAATATGTAAACATAGAATCATTACTTAAAAAAAAAAAAGTTTAGCCTGAGATCAAACATATTCCTTTAAAGGCTTTTCCTTTATTCTCCCCTATTCTCCATAGATTTGTCTGATGTGGTTGCATTGTGGGTTGACTCACCTGTTTATTATGATTTTAAAAGAGGCTGGCTTTGAAAATGATACCAGAAAGACAAAGCACCTCCAAGTCTTTTTATGGGACACTGGGCATTAGAAAATCTATCTAAAATCTGTGATTACCTCTTAAGGAAAGTTTTTCATGTCTACTCTTTGTAAAGGAATTAGCTTACTTGCCACCTCCTATTATAAATAAGAAAGACTTGTCAAATCTCATTTAAGAATCAAATGATTACAAATTACTATGTGGTATACTATTTCATTGAGGAGAAAAAGGATCAGAATTAAAAAGTGTGACTAAAAACTTTGAGGCACACAGGAGGAAAATATATAACCCTTTTCTCATCAGTCTATGAACCACTGCAAAATTATTTATGCCTGGATATGGCTGTTGTTTAATAAAGTTAAAATGATTGCATATAATTATGAAGATCGCATGTAATCTTTTTTTCTTCTACGACTACATATTTTTTGGCACGATGACAGAATTATAGTAAGATGAAAATTAAAGTTTAGGTGGTTTACCATTTAGTCTTCCAAGAAAAATGAATATTTCATGAGATCTGTTATATAGTTAGCTTATATGGAAATTAAGGCTATATTTTATTGTACATGAACACTTGTTCTATTCTGCATTTTTATCAGTTAGTCAGTTCCTGTTATTTGAAAGACAACAGCATATTAATGTAAATCAGATAAAGGGAATCAAGTTGCATTTCAGCCATAGTACACTTTTTAATTTGAATGTAACATTTAATACAAAATAATTATACATTTGTAATGTTATTCTGAATAAAATTCCATTAATTTTTTTCTATCAGTTATGTTTTGAGGCTACATTTCTGTTTCTAACAGGCATCTTTCATCCATGAGCTTAGCAGTGAGTTTGATTTTCCTTTACTCCCCACCTTCATAATTGTCATTATGAGGTCTGTGCTAGGGAGTCTGGGTCTTCTTGCTGTATCTTATCTTCTCTCTGCCTTAGTCTCTCAATTAGGGACACTGGCTCTTTCAAGCTACTTATAGGCCATTTAGCAGTGTATTGTTGCTGTGAGATCCTTGATAGCTCTAGTGTTCTACATGATCTCCTAATAGTTTGAAAGAGCTCATTTGTCTTGCTAAGAATCTATGTTTCTGCCAAAGAGTGAATTAGGCTCTGGATAGAATAGAGCCCTCCGTATCAGCAAATAGTCAGATTCTGTACTTTCCCTTGGCCTTGGGAGTATCACGTGTCCAAACAGGAACTTGTACAATAAATCAAGAAATGACTTAAGAGCAAGAGTCAGGCTAAATGGTACACATTTATACTGTTTGTAGAGCTTAGGCTGGGGTGAAGGGGTGAAGGTAGAAAGCTATTGAGGAAGGCAGTTCCAAGCATAGAAAGTATGGTTATCCTTTTTCATCAGAGTCTAAAGGGGAAGAACTAGACAAATATATTAGTTCAAAGTTTACTGTGTGCAGAAAAAAAATAGGGTTATGCAGAGGAAGTCATAAGTTTTTGTTTTTGATACTGGTTTACCTACTGATAAGTGAAAATAATTCTAGAAAGTTATTGATAGCAAAATTTACTTGCATGCTAAACTCTTGGTATTTGGCTAGTACATTTAATGAATTATAAATTCTTTTTACTACTCTGAACTATACAATTTGTTTTTAAAAGTTATGTAGGCTGGGCTCAATGGCTCAGCCTGTAATCCCAGCACTTTGCGAGGCCGAGGCGAGTGAATTGCCTGAGCCCGTGGGTTCGAGACCAGCCCAGGCAACTTGGCGAGACCTCATCTCTACAATAAATCAAAAATTAGCTGAGTGTGGTAGTGTGTGCCTGTAGGTCCGGCTACTTAGAAGGCTGAGGTGGAAGGATTGCCGAAACCCAGCAGGTTGATGCTTGCTGGGGTGGCAGTGAGCCTGCCACTGCACTCCAGTCTGGGCAACAGAGTGAGACTCCAACTCAAAAACAAAACAAAACAAACAAAAACGTTATATAACAGAAAACATAGCATATCATATGAAGTCTTGAAATTGCTGTATTGTCCTCAAGAAATAGTGTTCTGAGGTAGAAACATTGGATTAGAGATCTGAATGCAAGTTCAGGTATCAGACCTATCAATTACAAATGTCATGTCCATTAGGCACATCAGTAAGACTTTCTTTATATGTAAAATCGGGATAATAATATCTCCCCTACCTATCATAAGGGGTTGTTTTTTAGAACCAGATGAAAAAATATAAGTAGAGTCCTTTATAAACTATAAGATACCTTTAAACCTATTGTAAACAAAAGCAAGACAATTAATAGAAAAGGTTATGATTAACAGAATCATGGAGAACTAAGAACACCTCTATTATATACTAATTTATGATAATAAACGCTTTCATTTGTTGAATAACTAAATGTGTCAATCCTCACCACTCTCCTGTAAAAGACATCTCATTCATTTTGCATATGAGGAAATTGAAGTTCAAAGAAGACAAATGACTCTCCTACTCAGCCTAGTTAGTAAGTTACCAAACTGGAATTTAAACCCAGGTCAGTCTGTCTTGAAGTTTTACACCCTTAACATTATACCATGATGAACAATTTTTTTCTTTTTAGTCTTTTTTCATCTGTAAAATGGGAGGATTGCAGTAATAAAGCAATTGCATAGCATTTTTTAGTTTATAAGTGACTTCCACATAATCATTATATTTAGCAGTATTGGTTTATTAATACTACTGCTATTTGGAAGATTTTCACTAGTCATATGTTTATTGATAAATAAAAATCATTATATTTTTATAAATTTGTTTATAATTTCAGGTATCCTGGAATTCATCAGTGTGGCAGTGGGACTGGTCAGTATTAGAGGTGTGGACAGTGGTCTTTACCTTGGAATGAATGACAAAGGAGAACTCTATGGATCAGTACGTATTATTATTTTTTTATATTATTGTAACTCTTGAAATTATAAGTATCAATTTTGTAGTTAAAATGCCTACCAATAATGTCTGTTGGAGGAAGTATATAGAAAATACTTATGTAGAAATTAGGGTCGATCATACTCAGTGATCTATTACAGAAACAAAGAACAGAACACCATATGTTCTCACTCATAAGTGGAACTTGAACAATTATAATACTATAAGAAAGGGATTGCCTGAGTCCGCGGGTTCGAGACCCGCCTGGGCAACTTGGCAAGACCTCATCTCTACAATAAATCAAAAAATTAGCCAGGTGTGGTAGCGCGCGCCTGTAGTTCCAGCTACTCGGAAGGCTGAGGCGGAAGGATCGCCGGAGCCCAGCAGGTCGAGGCTGCGGTGGCCGGGAGCGGGCACTGC
>CAUYQG010064437.1:0-41090 GCA_963574415.1 Tarsius wallacei | reverse complement strand
TAGGTAGTTTGATAAAGATAAGAAGTTAGAATGTTAATAATAAAATAGTAAGATAAGATAAAATAGTAAGATAAGAGATATATAATAGTATTAGTAATAGTTAAGAAAACATAGGGATATAAAGATAGAAATAAGGTTAGTAGAAATAAATACATAGTAGTAAGTAACTTAAATAAGACTTAGAGTTAAGGTTTAGCTTTATAAGGTAAGGATATTATAGGCCTATATTTTCTTAACTATCACTAATACTCTTATATATCTCTTATCTTACTATTTTATCTTATCTTACTATTTTATTACTAACGTTCTAACCTCTATCTTTATTACACTACTTATTTAATCCTAAAATATCTTAACCTATTTTTTATCTCAAACGGTTGTTTTCCACCAGCTCTCAGCTGGGGTCTGTTGTTTATGAGGAAGTGGTCGACTTGTTTTTCTCAACCTCCTGCTGTTACTGAAAAACATCCTTGCACACCCTAAGGGGTACCCTTTTGCTGCAATCTCACCTTCACCATGCCTAAGTATAATTTTTGTTGTCAAATGCCATCATCTATCTGTGCATCTATTATCTCATTTAAAGAAGGAACATTCTCAAAGCCTATGCATGCAATCCTTCAAAGTTAGGGAAGGTCCGTCAAACAGGATCCATGGGGCTTTGCCTCCGTCATGGCCGCATTTGGCTGGAGCTTTTCTCACAGCCGGCGTTTTTCCTGTTTTCAGGTCCCTTTTACCTTACTCTTTTCAGGGATCGCGGCTCCCGGCACCCCTTTGTGTGGTATTTTGTTATGGCAGCCCCAGAAGACTAATCTAAGTACCCTTAGGGTACTAAGTACACTTAGGAATAAGAAGATTCTTAGGAATGCTTTTGTCAGGAAAGATGTGAAACTTACATTTTAAAGCTATAAAATCTTATTTTCAAACATAAAAAAGTCAAAACAAATAGACACACCATATTTTTTAATGAGAATACATAATATAAAAATGTCAATTCTCTGTAACTAATATGAAAATATCATGCAATTCCCAGCAGAACCCAGTAGAAAACGAATGCTGGAAGGTTTTTTGTTTGTATTTTAGAAATAAATAACTTGGCATAAAAAAATGAGAATAAATTCCTGATACAATCTCAGAAATGAAACAGAAGGCAGAGTGAAGGAGGAGAGTCAATGTGTTGAGAGAGTCACTGCCCCAGGCAGAAGGATGCATAGGCCACTGTATTAAAATTAGTGGAGACTTTGCATAGGAAGAGAAAAACGTGTCAATAAAAACGAACAGGGATCCAGAAGTAGAACACAGTGACTGAAAATTGTTAAATTACAACTTTGGAATTCAGTGGGAAAAAAATGGGGTGTTTAGCACAGCTGTCCTTCAATGTCTGCAGGGGGTTGATCCCAGGCCTGCCATGAATGCTCAAGTCCCAGATATAAATTGGCTAATATTTGGAAATAAGAATGAGATGGTTGACGAGAAACAGCTACAGTGTGTCTCTTCCAGGGAGTAAACCAAAACCTCAGCACTCAGAGAGGAAAGAGACCAGCAGCACACCCCATGATTCATCAGCATAGCAACTGAAACCACAGTGTGTAAAGAAGATAGAAACTGATCAGCCTGTATTGGAACTAGCCAGACTCGTCTGAATCACCACACAAGCCATGAGCAGCCTCCAGATGCAGCAGAGGAGGTGAGTGAGAGGAATTCAGGAGATCTGTGCTACTGCCAGGAACTTTGAAGGCCCCCTGAGTCTTGTGGGATTCCTGGTAAATGCCTTATCCACAGTTGTACTCTGCCAAAACCCACATGAAGCAGTGCAGGAGAAAAAAAGCCCTGAGCAGCTCCAGCAGCCATTTCTTAGGAACTCAGTCCTTGCTGCCAGCTGCTATCTAGCCAGACTAGGAGGGAATGGGCCCCAAGAGCAAATTCCACTGGAGCAGAGAGTTACTGGCTGGGGCGGGCTCCCATCAGAAGACCTGAGGCTAACACCCCTTTTACGTTCTGAACACAGACTACCTTAAGCTAAGACAGGGGAGCTGAGTGGGACTCATTGCCCTAGCAACATTTCATTCCTCATATAGACTCTTCCATGTAGCCTCTGCACAACACAGCAGCATTACCCCAGTGGCTAGGGACTCCTTCCCAAACCCCACTGAATTAAGCAATACTGCACATAGATGGGGAGTGTGAGCACTTCCTCCCCCCTGCGCCCTCCTCTAAGACGCAAGACAGACAGAGATCTTGGGTACTCTCCACAGCCCTGCCCATCACCTAGGTCAGCTGGGGACTCCCCAAGGGGCAACACAGGCCAAGCAGAAACCTCACAGCCAACATCACAGCTGGCTTTCTTCCACAAGCACTATGTCCTAGCCAGAGGTCAATAAGCACAGCTTATTATATCTGATATAATAGCTTAGTTTGGGGAAGATCTGATCCCAGATACCACTATCCAAACCACCCTGGCCACTCAGGATATCTTGAGCCTGTACACCTGGGTACCCAACACAGCACTACCACAACTAGCAAATGAGAAACTCACCAAACCAATACTACATATGAGCAGGGGAATCCTTCAGCCCCCTGCCAATCTCAAATAAGAATAAATAGTCTACCTGAATGAAAAGGAACTAGAAAAATAATTCTGTTAATATGAAAAAGCAGAATTCTTCAACATCTACAAAGACAACACTAACTATTAAGTAATGTACCCTAACCAAAGTGAAATATTTAAAATTCAAGAGACAAAATTCAAAAGGTTGGTTATAATATTGCTCAATAAAATCCAAGATAAAGGTGAAAACTAACATTAAAAAATTTTTTAAGAGAATATTCAGAACACAAATGAAAAATTCTCCAAAGAGATAGATACTTTTAAAAAAAAAACAAGCTGAACTTCTGGAAGTGAAAGACTCATTTAGGGAAGTACAAAATAGAGTGGAAAGTTTTAACAGTAGACTAGAAGTAGAAGAAAGGATCTCAGAAGTTGAAGACAAGGCTTTTGAACTAACCCAATCAGACAACAATAAAGAAAAAAGAATCAAAAGAATGGATTATGCAGAATGTCCAAATCTAAGAATCATTGGTATTCCTGAGGAAGAAGAGAAACCAATGGGTTTGAAAAAGCTATCTGAGGACATAATAGAGAAAAACTTCCCTGACCTTGCCAGAGATTTAAACATTCATAAGAAGTCCAAAGAACCCATGGAAGATTAATTGCAAAAAGCTCATCACCAAGACTTATAGTCATCAGGCTATGCAAAGTTAATGTAAAGGAAGGAATTCTAAGAATAGTGAGACAAAATCATCAAATAACTTACAAAGGTAAGCCTATAAGACTAACAGTAGACTTCTCGGCAGAAACTCTACAAGCCAGAAGAGATTGAGGCCCCATCTTCAATCTCCTCAAACAGAATTAACAGTCAGCCAAGGATTTTTTATCCCACAAAATTGAGTTTCATAAATGAAGAAATAAAGTCTTTCTCAAACAAGCAAACACTGAAGGGATTTGTCACCACTAGACTGGCTCTTCAAGAAATGTTGAAGGAGTTCTAAATGTTGAAACAAAGGTCAAAGTACACCACCAGAAAAACACTGGAAATCATAAAGTTCAAGGGCTTATAAGCACCAACACACTAGAGAGGAAAAAATAATCAACCAGGCAACAACCAACATGATAAATGAAATAGTACCTTAAATATCATTATTAGCCCTGAATGTAAATGGTCTCAATGTTCCTCTCAAAAGATATAGATTGGCAGAAAAAGCACAATACAAATATCTGCTACCTGAAGAGGCCCACAACACACAAAGACTCCTATATACTCAAGGTAAATAGGTGGAGAAAAATAATCCATTCAAGCAGAAACCAAAAGCAAGTAGAAGTAGTCATTCTTACATCAGGTAAAATAGACTTTAAATTAACAACAGTGAAAAAAGACAAAGAAAGTTATTATATAATGATAAGGAGATGAAGCCAATGAGAAGATACAACAATAAAAATATATATAAAACACCAGGGCTCCCAGCTTTATAAAACAAATTCTACTAGACCTAAGAGAAGAGATAACGGGGAGACACCTCTTATTAACAAGGGTGCCTGAACGACACATGTTTGTATACCTAACCCTTAACTGTATCCCACAATATCATGATAAAAAACACTGATTATTTTTAAAAATAAAATAAAATCTTCCCACACAATTAAAAAAAAAAAGAGAAGCCGGGCTCGGTGGCTCAGCCTGTAATCCCGTGCCTTTGGGAGGCTGAGGTGAGTGGATTGCCTGAGCCCGCGGGTTCGAGACCCACCTGGGCAAGCGAGACCTCATCTCTACAATAAATAAAAAAATCAGCCGGGCGTGGTAGCGTGCGCCTGTAGTTCCAGCTACTCGGAAGGCTGAGGCGGAAGGATTGCTGGAGCCCAGCAGGTCGAGGCTACGGTGGTCAAGAGTGGCCACTGCACTCCAGTCTGGGCGACAGAGTGAGACTCCAACTCAAAAAAAAAAAAAAAAAGAGAGATAGATAGCAATACAATAATAGTGGGAGACTTCAACACTTCATTGACATCAATAGATCATCAAGGCAGAAAGTCAACAAAGAAACATTGGCATTAAACTGGACCCTACAGCAAATGTACCTAACAGACATCTACAGAACATTCCACCCCAAAACTACAGAATATACATTTTTCTCATCAACATGTGGAACATTCTCCAAGATAGGCCATATGATAGGCTACAAATCAAGTATCAATAAATTTTTTAAAAATCGTATCAAGTAACTTTTCAAACCACAGTGGAATAAAACTGGAAATTAACTCAAAGAAGAATTCATGAAACCAAATAAATATATAGAAATTAAACAATCTGCTCCTAAATAATCTTTGGGTCACAATGAAATCAACATGGAAATTTTTAAATTTCTTGAAATGAATGAAAACAATGACACAAGTTATCAAAAACTTTGGGACACAGTCAAAGCAGTGCTTAGAGGAAAATGTACAGACTAAAGACCTATATTAATAAGACTGATAGATCACATATTTACAACCTAATTTCACACCTCAAGGAACTAGAAAAACACAAACACACCAAACCCAAAGCTAGCAAAAGAAAAGATATAATGAAGATCAGAGCAGAAGTAAATTAAATGGGAAAAAAAAATACAAAGGATCAATGAAACAAATAGTTGGTTCTCTACAAAGATGAATAAAATTGATAGACCACTAACTAGATAAATTAAGAAATGAAGAGAGCAGAAGATTAAAACAAGACCCTTACCTATCACCATACACAAAAATCAATTCTAAATGGATCAAGGATCTAAATGTAGAAAACCTCAAACTATAAGAAACTTATAAAATGCAGGAGACACCCTTATGGAAATTGGAACTGACAGCCAATTCCTGATCAAAACCCCAAATGCCCATGCCATAAGAGATAAGATAGACAAGCGGACCTCATCAAACTGAAAAGCTTCTGCAAAGAAAAAGAAACCTTCAAGAGAGCAGGGAGACAGCCCACAGAATGAGAAAAAAAAATTTGTCAACTGTATATCCAACAAAGGCCTAACATCCAGGATCTACAAGTAACTCAAATGTGCTGAAAAGAAAAAAAAAACAGACCTATTACACAGGGCAAGAGATATGAACACTTTTCAAAAGAAAACATATGAGCAGCCAACAGATACATGAAAAAAATGCAGCCTCATTAATTATCAAAGAAATGCAAATTAAAACCACAATGAAATACTGCCTAACTCTAGTCAAGATGTCCATCATCAATAACCCAAAAAACAACAGAGGCTGGAGAGGATGTGAAAAAAAGGGAACACTTCTACACTGTTGGTGAGAGTGTAAACTAGTACAACCTCTGAGGAAAACAGTTTGGTGATTCCTAAAAGATCTAAAAATCGACCTTCTACAATCCCACTTCTGGGAATATACTTAGAGGAACTCAAATTACTCTATGAAAAAGATACCTGCACACGCATGTTTATTGCAGCATTATTCACAATAGCAAAAACATGGAACCAACCATGCTGGATTTCAAAAGAAGGCTGGATTTTTCTAAAAAATGTAGTACATATACACGATGGAATATTATGCAGCCATAAAGAAGGACCAAATGATGAACTTCACAGCAACTTGGATGGACTTAGAGTCTTTAATACTGAGTGATATGTCATAGAAACAAAGTACTGAGTTCTTTGATAACCACATGTTATCACTCATAAGCAGACCCTAAACAATTATTTTAATACTATGAGAAAGGGATTGGCAGTAGTGGGAAACTCTCAGAGGAGGGAAGGGCACACCTCATCAATAAGGGTACCTGATCTCAAACCAGGTGAATTGAGGACCAAGGTGATGCCCAAACTTAACCTACACAATGACCATTTGTGTAGGTTAACTAACCCTGAATTGTATCCCACAACTTTAAAGTAAAAATTTACAAAAATAAAATAATGCACCATCCAAAAAAAAGAAAGAAAGAAAGAAATGAAGAGAGAAGATTCAATTTAGCTCAATTAGAAATGAAAACGGAGACCTTATAACTGATATCACAGAAATACTAGAGCTCATCCAAGATTATTATGAACAATTCTTTGCAAACAAACTAGGCAATCTAGAGAAAATGGATAAATAAATTTGAATCAGTAGGAAATAGAAATCTCAGAGTAATAACAAGTAATGAAATTTAAACAGTAATTAAGAGTATCCCAATAAAATAAAGTCCAGGACCTGATGGATTCATAGCTAAATTCTACCAGACCTTCAAAGAAGATCTAATACTAATTTTACTGAAGCTATTCCATAAGATTGAAGAGGAGGAAATTCTCCCTAACTCATTCTTTGAACGCAGTTTCACTCTGATACCAAGGCCAGGAAAAGACACAAAAAGAAAACTCAATATCCCTGATGAACATAGATGCAAAAATCCTCAACAAAATATTAACAAACTGAATTCAACAGCTCGTGGAATTAAAAAGTTAAAATAAAATAAAATTTTAAAACCACCACAATCAAGTAGGTTTTATTCTAGGGATGAAAAGATGGTTCAACATACACAAACATGATCCACCACCTAAATAGAGTTAAAAACAAAAATCATATAATCATTTCAATAGATGCAGAAAAAGCATTTGATAAAATCCAGCCTCCCTTCATAATAAAACTCTCAGCAAAATAGGCATAGAGGGAACAGTTCTGAAAATAATTAAAACTATATAAGACAAACCTAAAACCAATGTCTTCCTGAACAGAGAAAAGTTAAATGCATCCACCATCCACCCCACCCCCCAACCCCCACCCCTGATCTGGGACAAGACAAGGATGCCTACTTTCACCACTCCAATTTACATAGTACTGGAAGTCCTAGCCAGAGAAATCAAGCAAGAGAAAGAAATAAAGGGCATCAAAATTGGAAAAGAGAAATCAGACTACCTCTGTATGCCAATGATATGATCTTATACCTAGAGAATCCTAAACACTTATCCAAAACACTCCTGGACTTGATAAACGAATTTGGTAAAGTTTCAGGATACAAAATCAACACACACAAATCAGTAGCACTGCTATACAATAACAACCAAGCTGAGCAAAAAAAATCAAGAAATCAATTCCTTTTAAAATAACAACCAAAAAACTAAAATACTTAGGAACATATTTAACCAAGAAGGTGAAAGATTTTTACAAGGAGAACTACAAAACACTGATGAAAGAAATTGTAGAGGACATAAACAAGTGAAAAACATCCCATGCTCATGGATTGGAAGAATTGACATTGTTAAAATGTCCATATTACCCAAAGTAATCTACAGATTCAAAGCAATCCTTATCAAACTAGTGACATCATTTTTCACATAATTAGAAAAAATAATCCTATAATTCATATGGAACCAAAAAAGAGCCATAATGGCCAAAGCAATCCTAAACAAAAAGAACAAAGCTGGAGGCATCACATTACCTGACTTCAAATTATGCTACAAGGCTGTAGCAACCAAAACAGCATGGTAATGGTACAAGAGCAGACACATGGACCAATAGAACAGAATAGAAAATCCAGAAATAAGCCCAAATACCTACAAACAACTGATCTTTGACAAAACAGACAAAACACACTAGGACAAGGACACCCTATTCAACAAATAGTGCTGGGAAAATTGGATAGCTATATGCAGAAAAATGAAACTTGATCCTTATCTATCCCCATATACAAAAATTAACTCAAGATGGATTACAGACTTAAATATCAGACGGGAAACCATAAAAATTCTAAAAGAAAACCTAGAAAAAACTTCTGGACATTGACCTAGGCAAAGAATTTTTGGGGAAAATCCCCAAAGTGAATGCAACAAAAACAAAAATAAATAAGTGTGACTTAATTAAACTAAAAAGCTTCTGCACAGCAAAAGAAATAATCAACAGTAAATAGACAATCTACAGAATGAGAGAAGATATTGGCAAACTATATATCTGACAAAGGACTAATATTCAGACTCTACGAAGAAACAAATCATCAAGAAAAAAGCAAATAACACAATTTAAAAAGTGGGCAAGTGATATGAACAGACATCTCTCAAAAGTAGATACACAAGTGGCCAATAAACATATGGAGAAAATGCTCAACATCACTAATTATCAGGGAAATGCGAATTAAAACCACAATGAGATGCCGCCTTACACCAGTCAGAATGACCATTATTTAAAAAATCAAAAAACAATAGGTGCTGACATGGATGCAGTAAAAAGTGATTACATACAATGTTTGTGGGAGTGTAAATTAGTAAATCAGTAGGGAGATGTCTTGAAGAACTAAAAGTAGATCTACCATTTGATCTAGCAATCCCACTACTAGTTATCTACCCAAAGGAACAGTAGTTATACAAAAAAGGACACTTGCACTCGGATGTTTATTGCAGCATAGTTCAGGAACAGTAATTATACAAAAAAAGACACCTGCACTCGGATGTTTAGTGCAGCATAGTTCACAATCGCAAAGATATGACATCAACCTAAATGCCCATCAACTGATTAGTGGATAATGAAAATGTGGTATATATATGCCATGGAATAATATTCAGCCATAAAAAATAAAATAAAATAGTATCTTTTGCAGCAACTTAGATGGAATTGAAACTATACACTGCATGCTCTCACTTATAAGTAGAAGCTAAACTAAGGTTGTGCAAGGGCATAGGGAATGATATAATGGACATTGGAGACTCAGAAATGGGAGAGTGGGAAGGAGTGGATAGATGAAATAACACCTATTGGGTACAATATGCACAGGCAGTGGTAGTGTGTACACTTAAAGTCCAGACTTCCTTGCCACAATGCATCCGTGTAGCCAAAAATATTTGTTCCTCCTAAAGCTATTGAAATGCTTTAAAATTTAAAAATATAAGATAAAATAAAATGACTGATATTTGCTGATATCCTATGTACACACTCTCGCATATTTTAAATCATCTCTAAGTTTCTCATCCTATCTAATCCAATGCCTACACATCACTTCATTCATGGGGATTCAACACAGTTCTCAGCCCCAGGTAAATTTAAATTTCGCTTTTTATAATTTTTGTAATTTTGTGGAATTTTTTATTCCAAATATTTTTGATCTATGGTTGGTTGAATCCATGGATATGGAACCCATGAATACAGAGCACCAACTGTATGTGACAGATAAATGTCTAATACTTATCCCATATAAAAATTCCTACAATTTTACAGGAATAAGACAAATAATTTTAAAATGGGGCAAAAAATATGAATCGGCAATATGAAGAAGAGCAAGTCCAAATGACCAAAGAACATATAAAAAAAATGCTGAAATTCACTAGCAGTCAGGGAAGTATAAACTAAAAACTCAGAGAGACATTAGATTCATCAAACTATGGAAAATTTTAAGCATTCTAACAGCTGTCGCTATCAGGAAAGTAGGGGAAATGTGTTTTCATGTCTTGCTGCTTGAAATGTGAAGTGTTATGGCCTTTATGGAAAGTGGTCTGACTACTTTAAGTGTTTTACCTTAAAATTTAAAATATCTATCACTTCCACCCAGCAATTCTGCTCATGAGGATGGATTCCATGAAACGACAGTCATCAGTGTGCACAATGTGTGCAAAGCCATTTACCATAGCACATTCACAATGGGAAAACCCTGGAAGCAACATGACTACCCTTCCACAAAGGGATGGTGCACATACTCACCAAGGAATATGCAGCCACTAAAAAAGTGTAAAGGATGACACTAGTGCTTCTCAACTTTTTAAAATAATCACCTCCCAGGAGCTTCCTTAGAAATTGTTCCCCTAATTGCTCCTTCATGGAAGTTTAATATCACAGATAGATAGTATACCTGTTGATGTATACTCATGTGAGTCTGTGCTTTATCCATAAAAAGTGTACAATTTTTTGCACAAGCCCTTTGAGAAGTATTTTCTCCACCTTGGGGGTAGTATCACTCCCATGGATCACTATTCCATTGAGCACTATGCCATTATGAATAACAATGAGATAAGACTGATACTGCCTACGCAGAGATGATGGTGGGACAACAGCTTCAGAGTTACTTCAAGGAGGCAGGAAAGAACCAGGATGGCTGTGGGGTAGAGATAGAGGAGAGTATCTGCCAAAATAGAGGATCTGACCCTTGCCTAGTGGGTGGGGGAGGCAGAGTCAGAGTCACTAAATCACAGAGCAACATGAACTCAAGTTAGATCTGAGCAGAGCTGACACCCAAGGGTTGGATTGCAGAAAGCAGAGCAGAATAGTGGAGAAACTTCCAAAGCCACCATGCTCCTCAGACGAGAGACAGACACGTGGCAACCAAGGCCTGTGGACATCAAGGCAGAAAGACTGGCATGAGGACCCAGCTGGCAGGAACCAGGTGGTATGATGGTGGTCTCGTGACCAGGCCAGGCAGGGAAGGGCTCCACCCCAGCAGACAAAGCCCGGAGCCAAGACAGCATCCGCAGTCAGCCAGCCTGGCCGTAGCCATGGAGTTCACACAGGTTCCCAGGGTGCCCAGGACTCCCAGACCCAGGGAACTGAGGCAGACTGGGATTCCCCTTGGATCAGAGCAGAATGGGGCAGGTCTGCAGAAAGAGGCCTTTGGCAACAATGCTGGAAGAAGAAAGAACCAACCCCAGGTTATAGGGAAGACAAGGCACCTAGGCACAAAACAACTAGAGGATAATTTGGAGCAGAGTAGAATTAAATGTCAAAATATGTGGAACAGATGAAGGGGGAAGAGGAGAGACCAATGGGTGCCCATCTGTCTGAAAAGGCTACAAATCACTCCCTTCATCTTGAGGTTTCTATTTATTGCCTTGGGGAGGAGACATGATTGTGGAATTTCTGGGGTCGCTGAAAAACAACATTGCTAAAAATTATATTTCTTGAACATTTTGGGAGCTTTTTTCCATGACCCACATCTTGTTACTAAGCCTTGCCCAGCTGGTCCCCTGTGGCCAGAATTCTTTTCCACAGCCTCCATGGATTCCTCCCAAGGGAAAATCTCCTTGTCTCTTTCTTAGAAAGCAGACTCAGTTGGTTTGGCAGGGTCAGCTATCTTGAGGAGCAGGAGAAAGGTTCTCAGGAAGGCCCGGCCCTGTAGCTGCCTGGGCAGGCACTGAAGATAAGCATGAATGATATGCTACTGACTCTCTCAGCCAGGTGGAGCCAACATGCCTGAAGCATTTTCTCTTTGAAAGTGTGTATAAGAGGGCTGGGCACCCATAATCTCATCTCAGCACTTTGGGAGGCTGAGGCGAGAGGATTGCCTGAGCCCAGGGGCTTGAAGCCAGCCTGGGCAACATGGTGAGACCTCATCTCTACAATAATTTTTCAAAAAAATTAGCCTGTAGTCCTAGCTAATCAGAAGGCTGAGGTGGAAAGATCGCCTGAGCCCAGCCCTGCAGGTCAAGTCTGGGGTGAGCCATGATCATGCTGCTGCACTCCACAACAGAGTAAGACTGACAAAAAAAAAAAAAAGAGAGAGAGAGAGGAAGGAAGGAAGAGAGGGAGGGAGGGAGGGAGGAAGGGAAAAGAGAGACAGAGAGAGAGAGGAAAGAAAAGAAAAGAAAGCATGAATTAGAAGCCACATTTCAATATCAACCTCAGGAATTTCTTTTTTTTTTTTTTTAAGTCAAAATCTCTTTCTGTCACCCATGCTGGAGTGTAGTGGCACACTCACAGCCAATGCAGGCTTCACCTGCTGGCTCAGGCGAGAATTCTGTCTCAGCTTTCCAAGTTGCTGGAACTATAGGTGCATGCTAGTATGCCTGGCTAATTTTTTGCTTTACTGTAGAGACAAGGTCTTGCCAAGTTGCTCAGGCTGGTCTCGAACCTCCGGGCTCAAGCAATTCTTTTGCCTCAGCCTCCCAAAGTTCTGGGATTACAGGCATGAGCCACTGCGTCCAGCCTCAACCTCTAGAACTTCAAATGCCCTTGGAATAGGGAACACTTCTTTCTCTCTTTTAACAACATCTCCTTTAAAATTAAAACAGTTTAAGAATGCACTGCAAATTTAGTCATCCTTTCTCTCAGAAGAAAGAAGTCTGATTGGAAAACGGAAGGCAGAAGTTGAGGAAATCCATAGAGCACCTCCAAAGTCAGGGGAAAGCACTAGCGTTTTCAACTAGGCTTCAGTTCAGGATTTTCTAAAATGTGTTTAAATTGTGTCTGAGAATAGATCTGCAAATAGGCGTGATGCACTGGAATTTTCAATATATTCACTTTTGCAGTGTGTGTGTGTTTGTGTGTGTGTGTGTGTGTGTATGTGTGTGTGTATGGATGGATAGATAGGTGAATGTATGTCAGATAGTAATACATGTGTTTCCTCCACTCATAAGAGCCCCAGGCATAATCTAAGACTTAGGGGCTCAGCCTTCAGCAGGTAGGCCACAGCACTCCCAGCCGGCCACCTGGGCCGCAGGCTAGCCTTCTGCTCCCACAGTGGCTATCACCTCTGCCTCCTCTCTGCTTCCTGTCTCTGTCCATTACTTTGAGGCTGAACCTAGTCTTTTCAAGTGATCACAGTTCTTTCAACCTACTGAGACTCTCAGCCCTTTCTCTTTGCTTCTCCATTTCCTTGAATTTAAGAAAATCCCCAGGGAATGGTCGAACACCACCCATCCCCACCATGGCCAGCAAGCATCCACCATGCCTTTCTGCTCTCTCCAAGACTGATATTCTTTCCATAACATCCCAGTAACCTTTTCCTACCTGTCTACTCTCGCCCCACAAAAGCCCAGGAACGCCATAGTTCCTCCTATTTATTTTAGAGGTTTCAGCCTGGTGTCCCCAGCGCCAGACTGACAGTTCTTGACTATCTCCCCGTGGGGTGGCAGTGGGGAGCAAGGTTCACCAACCTTCAGGAAAGGCTAAAGTCTTGGGAGTCTGAGTTGACACCCTAGATTTCCTGAGGAGGGTATGCAGACCAATGCTACATGTTTCACACACAGATACATGTTTTACATGTATACATGTTTATTTATTCACCAGACATTTATGAAGGGCTCATTATGTGCTGAGTTTAGAGAAATAACTAAAATGTCCACCAAACCCACATAACAGAGAGTGAAAGAGAAAGATCTTAACCAAGTCACCAGCAAGGAAACACTAAAAAAGAATAACCCTCCTGGCCAGGTGCAATGGCTCAGGCCTGCAAGCCCAGCACTTTGGGAGGCCAAAGCGGAAGAATCACTCGAACCTGGGAGTTCAAGACTAGCCTGAGTAGCATAGTAAAAATTCATCTCTATAAAAAATTAGAAAATGAGCTGGACATGGTGACCTGTGCTTGTAGTCCTAGCTGCTTAGGAGGCTGAGGCGGGAAGACCACTTGAAACCAGGAGTTCAAGGCTGCAGTGAGTTATGATCCTGCCACTGCACTCTAGCCTGGGCAATAGAGCAAGGCTTTGTCTCTAAAAAATGCAAAACAAAAATAACCTCTTGAGCTCCCATAACATAGCTACTCCTTCAGCTCTGAATTCAGGGAAGCCCCTCCCCTCCTCCCCTCCAGCCTATCCTACCTCCACCAACTACTCAAAGACCTGCCTATTCATCCTGAGCCCCAACGCTCTGTGCAGCTAGCTCCTATCAGCCCAGTCCTACAAGTTGAGGAGATGCTCTTTTAATGGGGTTCCTAAGGAGTCCAGGACCTCAGGGACACTCTCTCCTCCAATCAGACTGGCTTCCCTGTTCTCTTCTCCCCACCACTGGGGGTCAGTTCTCTGCCCTCTGACTCTCCTCCTTGGCTCCTGCCATTCACACCAGTGCTTGGAGCTGTCCTCCCTCACCAGCTTTTAGGTGGGACACAGACCTCTACCCTACTTCGTCATCCCTGAATATGAACACTTAAGGACTGCATGCTAATCATTCCTGGAAAACAGAATAACAAACTCTAGAACTTCCAGAACTGTACATGGTTGCTGATCTGCAGTCCCTGATCTTCATTTTTCAATCACAAAGTGAAGACCCAAGGGGCTGTTCTTGACCTAAGCCTGTGATTGGTTTCGCTGTTCTGGACTAATTTTTAAAATTAGCTGCCAGCACTTAGAAAATGAGAGATTTTATATTTAAAATAGGAACTTTGGACTTCTCTTGAAATATTGCCAGGTCTGGGGCTCCCTGGGCCCACATTCCCACATAGTAATGACTGGCAGAAGTGTCATTCTCTTTGGAAATGGAATGTGTCACTCCCATGTCTCGCCAGCACTAAGGCTGTCACTGGTCACTTACCCATTCACTCAAATTGCTCCAACATAGGTCTTCTCCCAGGCGCTTGAAAGCATTTGAGCTCATAACCTCTGTCCTGGGGTCCCAGAGCAGTGTTCCCACCCATCCCCATAGAAGAGTGACTTGAATTAAACCGGGCATTTCCAGCTGCCAGGGCAGAGACCCATGCATGGGAGAGGACAAACTTCAACCCAAAACGAGGAAGGAAGTGTTCACAATTAGCAAGGTTTGTAGTTTTCTGGAAAGCTCTCAGAGAGCCCCTCTGATGAGCAACTGAGGGAGCATTTTGGAAATACAAGCCAGGATGCTGGGACAAGATGCCTTGTGAGGAAGGGGGTTCTCGGCGGAGATTTCTGGGACCTTGAAACGTTGGCTGCTATAAGACAAATACTCCAGGAGATGGGAGTAGGGAGACACCAGCAAGGCTGAAGCACTGAAGGGTGCCCCACAGAGCAGGGAAAACCCCCTCTGGGTCTCAAATAGCAGATACTTTCTATTTGATCATGGAGTAGACCAAGAAAAGTTTGATTTAACTTAATTTTCATGGCAGATCTGTTACTCTAACTCGGCGCTTGAGGCCAAATCAAAGCTGCATGATGAGGCGGGACTGAGCAGCTCAGGGATGGAGGGAGGACAGCTGCTCCCCAAACCCAGTGGGCAGCAAATCAAGAGTTAATCCCTCCCCCCCGACACCCGCCCCCCCCCCCAGGAAAAGCTCTCTGCTGCAATCAGGGATTGGAGGCACCTTTTCTGGTTTTAACTTGTCCCCTGCAAAGGAAATAGATTCTAATATAAGATCTAAGAGACAACATGTTTAATAAACTGTAAAAAAAAAAAAAAGTACTTTTGGCTGGATGTTTGCTTGATGAGCTTTGGAATAAAAGCTTTTGGTTTTGTTTCTTTAAAAAAAAAAAAAGTTAGACAAGGATCCAAAAGGAAGCTGGAGTCTACCTCCCACCATCCCACCAACAAGGTCTCTCAGCAGTTGGGAGCGATCACCCCGGCCCATCACAGATGATACGCAAGAGGCAAGATTAAAGGCTCTTCCTGCCCCCTTTCCACCCAGATGCAAAAGTTTATTGCAAAAACTCTCTGTGCATGCCAAGCACTATATAGTCTCCTCATGATGGGACATCCCTTTGACACTGACAAATCCCACTCCCTGAGCTATGGGGCCTCAAGCCAACTGTGCGGGGAGCCAGCCCCAGGGGTCAGGAACAGGAATATTTCATTTGTCCACCCCCACAACCATGTGAAGAGATATTTCATTCTTATTTTTCCTAGCCCAGTTGAATCTAAAGTCTAGACAGTTTTCAGATAACAACCATCAGAGAAAGCAAAGGGGGATGTATATGTTTCCCAGAGATAAGCAGATGCTGGGTTCCTGCATAAGTTTTCTGAAAAGCTCACAGAGGGCCCCTCTGATGAGCAACTGAGGGAGAGTGTCTGGAAATACATTCCAAGAGGCTGGGACACATTTTACTCATCCCTGGAGCCCTTACCTAGATCCTAGAGACACAGCAGAAAGAGGTCATCCTCTTCCCAAAGTGCATTCGAAACAAATACAAAGGCAGAAAAGTGGGGGATTGGTGCTACTACCCACCTCAGTCTCCTGTTAACTATTTTTTTTTTAGAGATGGGGTCATTTTTTGTCACCCAAACTGGAGTGCAGTGGTACAATTACAGCTCACTGCAGCCTCAAATTCCTGGGCTCAAAGGATCCTCCTGTTTCAGGCTCCCAAAGAACTGGGGCTACAGATACATGCCACCACACTCAGTTAATTTTTAAAATTTTTTTTTTTTTTTTTTTTTGTAGAATTGGGTTCTCCCTATGTTGCCCAGGCTGGTCACAAACTCCTGGGCTCAATTGATCCTCCCAATTTGGCCTCCCAAAATACTGGACTTACAGGAGTGAGCAGTTGGCCTCTCATTAACTCTTTCATATAGCAATTTATCAAGTGTCTACTACCAGGCATTTTACTGGACACAGAAGACACAACTATGAACAAGTCCAATAAAGACCCTGTTCCCATGAAATCAAAATTCCTGCTAGAAAGTCTGACAAACCCTCATTCAGAGATGTGACAAAATCTAGGGTGTGCCCAACTTTGAGAAGCAGTGAATCTTACTTTATTACTTGTACCCTCAAGCTGCCAAGTCCCTTACCCCCTTTCCCATGTCTACTGGGGTCTAGGGTTAATAAGAATGCTGTATCTTCATTCCAGACAACAAAGCTTAGCTTACCTAAACCTTAGGACCTCCAATGGCACAGATGGCATCCTCAGTCATTCTGTAGTTTTTCTTAGTATGAAGCATGGCTCTAGGAGCAAAACAGTTGCCCCTAAAAGATTTCTCTAGTTATTAGCTAAGCAAAGACTTTTACAAACAATACAAAGGGTACTGCATGCCTTTCAGCTCAGAGGTTGTTGTAAATACAAACTTCATCTTTCTGCCTTCAGGGGAAGAAGCATTCATGCTGGTCTAACTTTGTTCCTTTTAAGACTAACTAGTTTAAGCTGAGACTTTCATCATCCACTCCTGAAAAACCAACAGCACAGCTGGCCGGGTCAGACCAGACTTCAGGGCATCTTTGAAGGTGGTCACACTGCTACCACTTTCTCACACGAGGAACTGGAAACTCTACCAAGCCTCTGATCTGATACCAGATTCAGTTCTACAAATTCCCTGGGCCAGCAGCAAGGGCACGCACAAGCCCTGGGAACAGGAAGAAATAGCTTATGATTGCCATGTCTGTCTTCCCCAAAGCTGGAAAAAATGACGTCCTTTGAGCTCAGTACCTTTCTGCCTCTGATGAAAAATCTCTGCCCTGGATCCCAGAGTGATCGCCTGGAGCAAATGCTTCAGTGAGATTTCACAGCTTCTCTTGCCAAACCATGGCTTTCGAGGCTGGACTGCTGATGAAAATGTCAACAATGCTCACATCAAGAGGAAAACACTCATTCCACTGGCAAAGGGCATCCAACATTCCAACAGATCAGTGCTGGTCAGGGGCAGAGAACACACATTCCTTCTAAGGCAGAGAGGTCCAGTGTGGTTAGAAAATGGGCCAGCTCCCAAGAGGCTGTGTGCGAAGGGGATGCTGAGGCAGATGGTGCCCTCCTTCTCCTGTAGGGCTGCTTAGATTCCATTGAGGAGGAAGTTGGTGTCAATCACGTGTTCCAAGTCTTTCCCAAAGCAATGAAAACTTGGGATCCAGGTTTGGAATCTGGCCCCCTTTCACTTGCAAAATAAACTTGCTTACAAATGGCAACCAGCTGTATAAATTTCAAATGCCAAAGATCCAAATGATGGCAGAAATTGACTAAAGGAGGGTTTATGCTCCAATGAACCTAGGTAATCCTAAGCCCAAGACTCACAAGTTAAAACATAAACAAATTATTTAGGGATAAAGCATCTGATTGCCAAGTCTTGATTAAGCATAAGCATGCAAGACTAGGATACTGAATGTATTGAAATAGACAAGTGAGGGCTGAGCTTGTTTCAAATAAGGCGGCCACTTTATTAAGATTAATAACAAAGGGCGAAAGGTGTTAGAAAGCAGCTGCAACACAACGACTGACTTTGCAGTGATTCTAGCAAAGAAGGAGGCATTTGTTATAGAAATAAACACCCAGAATTAGCTGTGTTCTTCCACAGGATCATAGACTCATGTCACTGCATGGTTTCCAGACTGTGCTAGGAGGAGAACAAGAAATCCTGAGAAAGCACAGGCTCCATCCTCCTACCTTGCTTGAGCTGAAGCAGCTCCAGCGCATCTATTGAATGTAACTGGGGTTCTAAGTAAGGTTTTGTTTGAAGTAGTTTTGTGGCTCCTATATGATAGGGTTGTTAACGGAAAAACCACCCTCTAAAATATTTTAAACAGGTTTACTCTGAGTCGATATGAATGACCATGGCCAGAGGAACGAAGTCTCAAGAGGTCCTGAGAACATACACCTGAAGTAGTTGGCTTACAACTTGGTTTTAGGGAGACAGAAAGTATAGACAAAGGCATAAATCAACACATGGAAGGTTTATACTGGTTTGCCTGGAAAAGGCAGACCATTTTGAAATGGGGGCTTATAAGTCATAAGTGGGTCTAGGAATTCTTGAGTTGACAGTTAGGAGAGTTAAGCTGTTTTCTAAAGACTTTCTTCTTCAGGAGAAGGGAATGCTTGAGTTAAGATAAGAGGGTTGTGGCTGGATGCAGTGGCTCAAGTCTGCAATCCCTTTGGGAAGCCGAAGCAGGAGGATTGCCTGAGCCCAGGAGTTCGAGACCAGCCGGGGCAACTTGGTGAGACCTTGTCTCTACAATAAATCAAAAAATTAGCTGGGCGTGGTAGCACGTGCCTATAGTTCTGTCTACTTGGAAGGCTGAGATGGAAGGATCACTGGAGCCCAGAAACTCAACACTGAGGTGGCCATGAGCGTGTCACTGCACTGTAGCCTGGGCGGCGGAGTGAGACTCTAACTCAAAAAAAAAAAGAAAAGAAAGAAAGATAAGGGGGTTGTGGAAGCCAAGGTCCTTGTTATATATATGAAGGCTCATAGGTGCCAACCCTCAGAAAGAATAGATGATAAATGTCTATTTTCAGACCTTGAAGGTGCCAGACTCAGTTAATCTCCCCTATATCTATGAAAGACCTAGAAAAGAAAGGCCTGGCTGCATGGAGATTCTCTACTGATATAAATTTCCCTCACAAAAGATGGCTTTGCAGGGAAATTTCAAAATACGTCACTGAAATATATTTTGGGGTAAAATAGTTTTATTTTCATCAAGGTCTTTTATCTGTCATATTATGCTATGTCAGAGTCAGTTTCAAAAGTAAACCACATTATACCAGGATAATTTTATTTTAACTATTTAACAAGATTTCATTGTTTGTGGGCTTACCTTGCATGGCCTTAGGTCTTAATTATAATTTGGTACTTTATTGCTGCAAAGGAGTCTGTGTTGTCAGTCTTATGATTTCTGTTTTAACCTAAATTGCAAAAGAGAGGGGACATAATGAGCTGTGCCTGACCTGCTTTCCCATAGGGCTGGAGTGCAGATTTTCGGGTCTTGCTAGGATCTCCTTGGCCAACAGGGTGTTCATTTAGTTAGCTGGGAGACTTAGAATTTCATTTTTGGTTTCCAGGATTCTCAGTTGCAAAAGACAGAGACCCTGATTTACACAAAAATTGGTTTAGTCAAAAATAGTGATGCATGCAACTGAAAAGTTAAAGGCAATGAGTCCAAGCACAGCTGAATACAGTGGCTTAAATGATATCCACAGGACTGAAAGAGCCTCTTTCCTTCCCTGCTTCCTTCTATGCTAGTTTTGTTCGGACTGCCCTTCCTTCCATGCAGTGGCAAAACGACCACCCAATGCGTTCAGGCTTCCATTCTATCATCTCAGGAGCCTACTGGTTGTCTTCCCCAATAACTCCCTAACAGTTAGGATTAGGTTAAGCTGCCAAGTAAAAGAAAACTCAATGTGGCAATTGTTTAAACAAGCTAGAAGTTCATTCTCACTTATATAAACAACATCCAAAGGTAAGCTTTCCAGGGCTGTTGTAGTTATACCACAAACATCAAGAATCCAGGCTTCATTTTTTTGTTGCTTTGCTCTCTGCCACAGGTGACTTCCAATTCATAATCCAACAAAGCAACCTGAGCTCTAGGCATCTTGTCTGTATTCCAACCAGCATGAAAGAAAAAGAACTTGTCCTCCTTACTTCAAGGACACTTTAGAGAATACATAACACCATGACACTTTCTCTTAAATCCTTGGTCAACTTTAATTATGTTCCACATCTAGCGCTATGGGAGGCTGGAATTGTAACCTTTATTCCTTGGCACCTATAAGCTAAAAATCAGGAATTCTACTACTAAGGAAGGTAAAGAAAAGGGATTTGGGGAGAAGACTAACAGCATATGAAGTTCCAACAACAGTTCCAGAATCTGAATCTTATAGGTAGGACTTCAATCATATGTCCATCCCTGAGCCAATTCCTCTGGTCAGATAGAGGAAATACCCTGATTTATCCGGTCTGGCTCCTATGGCTGTGCCTGACCCTAGAGAGAAAGGAAGCAGGGAAGAATGCGGGCAGATAGAAACAACAGAATCCAGCAGAACCAGTGTGATTGCTTAATCTTTATATTTTTCAGGTGCAGAAACTGGGGTACCAAGAGGTAAAATGACTTGCAATGGGTACGCAGTGATTACTACTTAGACACAATTAAGACTGTTTATTTCTCTTTCTACTTCCACTTCATTGCTCTTGTTCTCCATCAGATAGGTTTCATAGTAATGTGAAATTTGAAATGGTCTACAATTAACACCATATTTGATGGAACACATGAGTTCCAATAAGTTACTCCTTAATTTCTTAAACCTTTGTGACCAACATTGGAAAAATCACTAACCTGTGGACATAGTTACATAAACAAAGAAAAATGAGATGCTTGCTTTCTCCCTGGGACGTTTCCTAACCAGCTTATGTCTGTGTTTTCAATCGCCATGAGTAGTTTCAATCATCTCAGAATGTTCTCTCCCTCTTCACCCGCCCACTCATCCATCCATCTTTTCACAAAACAAAGATGAGAGAGGGTCCTTTTCCTCAAAGGACTCACATAATTAAGGGGAAAAACAAACAGGGAAACAGACACCTCATCAAAACGGGGTAAATAGGTTTGCATGCATCAGGATCAGAGAGGGAGGAACCTCACTGTCAAAGCTTTATGAGGAGGTGATACTTGAGAAGCCAAGGCAAGCAGGAAGGAGCTCGAGCACAGAGATTGGAACATGCAAATATGTGTATGCATGAAAGCAAACTACGTGGAGCTCAGCATGGCTGGAGCCAGACTGGCAGGACGTGGAGAAAGACAAGGCAAAGAAGGTCACATCATGTCAGATCTGGAAGGAGTTTCTGTGTCTCATAAGGGGACAGCTGGACAGCCTTGTTGCTCACCTAGACCTGAGGAGAGAGAGTGGCTGAAATTATTCATCAATTTAAAATTAAAATCAATGCTAAGTCACCAGCCAAGCTCCAAAGAAAAAAAAATCCTGTTTGTTCTAAGATTGTCTTCCTTAAAAGTCTGATTGTGCCAAGAGTGTCTGGAGGTGTTGGGGAGAGGGGAGGTGGAGGAAGAAGGAAAACATAGTAGGTCCTCACCGTTCACAGGCTCCATTTTTGCAGATTCTCCTGACACTTATTTGTAACCCCAAAAGCAGCACTCACAGTGCTTTCGAGTTATCTGAGGACATGCGCACAGCTGTGAAAAATGCAAGGTGTCCGATGTCCACGTGCCCAAGGGAGGTTAAATAAGGTAACACGCTACCTTCTAGCTTTGGCTCTCATGCTGTAAACAAACGCCCATTTGTGGTCCATTTACTGTCACGTTTTTCACAGGTTTGTGCCTCTCTGTTGGTGATTTCACTGTGGCCCCAAGTGCAGTGATGAAGCTCTGCCTAGTGTTTCTAAGCACAAGAAGGCTATGGCAAGCCTTACAGGAATATATGTTAGATGAACTTGTTCATGCACAAGTTTAATGTTCAGGTTCAATGTTAAGCAATCATCTACACAGACATCTTTAAACAGAAACACACATATTAGGGGGGACCCCAAAAACCTGGAATTATCTTTTGGAGGACAAACCCCTTGTAGTACAGGCTTCCCCCTCTAGGCAAGTGCTCTAGGAACCCAGTGGCATCAGTGTACCAGCTAGCATTGTTGTGAGAGGCTGCATTTGACTTTGGTGAGTTTTTTTGCTGTTGTTGTTTGGAGATTCTTTCAACACGTTTGCCTATTTCATGAGGGTTGATTTACAAGTGCATGTGCCCACATTGTGCTGAGTGTTCAGCAGTTTTTGATCAAAAACAACGTGACCCCCATGCCCCACTCTTTCTATTCACCCAATCTCACTCCAAGCAACTTTTTTTGTTTCTCAGGAGTCCTCAAAGGGAAATGTTTTGCCGATATGGAAGCACTAAAAGGCATCAAAACTGATGAGTTCAAAAAACATTTTGAGCAGTGGAAAAAACATCTCAACAGGTGTATTGCATCAAACGGAGAGTACTTTGAAGAGGACTGAAGTTTAACCATGCAAGAATAAATCACAATCTTCTTCTAAATAAATTCTGATTATATGGGAGGCCCCCCTCATAAAACAAGGTTGCATATTGATTGGTTGATGAAAAGGCTGTGACCAGACACCCACAGGAGCCCAACCTTGTGTTTCTCCTAGGAGCAGTGTCTCAGTATTCACCAATTCAATGTTCACTGCAATGTTATAAAACATAACTACTTAAATAACAAGAATTGACTTATATCAAATGTCATTTTACTCTCTCTGATGTGCTTGATTTGGGAATTAAATAATTAAATAAGTATGAAACAGTGAAATAAGTATAAGGAGAGATTGTATGGATTTTTAAAGTTGCACTTAAGCACATAGCCTGTGTCTGAGATGGAAGTCTCACTGAAGGAACTGCACTTTGGAGAAAGTGGCAGAAGGTCCAAAGAACTCAGGACCTCTAAAGTTATGTCTCTCAGCTGCTATCCTATCTATCCCAACTTCTTTCTGTTCACTCTGAGAAAAGGACAATAAGCAAGTTTCCAAAAGGTACATCAGCAAACTTCTAAACGAACATAACCAACTTCTCCCAAGAGGTCTAATAGGCTCAGTGATCATATGTTTCATATTTCCTGGTGTGCACCTGGCTCCATACATTCTGTTCCATTTTCATGATGAGCTTATTTGTACAGACCATGTGTACTGACTCCGAATCCAAAAAATACAGATGGTCTTTAACCACCTCTATGCACAACTGCCTTGGGTCTCTGGGATGACATGGTGCCTGTTCCCCACCTCGCAGCATGCAGGTCAAGTCCCAGGCCACTCCCACACCCAACCCAGGCCATTTGGCCCCAGGCCCAAAGAGACACACTGAGTGACTGTCACCTCCCTGTTCAGAGCTGAGGGTGACCCAGCTCGTCTCCATAGCCCATTCTCATGTGCCCACACCACAGGATACTACGGATATCCCTTCATTGTCCTCAAGAGGGACACAGACTAGCAGAGACTAATGTTGCCCCTGAGCTCACCTAGGTCTTACCACAGTCTCTGCAACCACCTTGTCCAGAATTCCATGCCCAGCCTGTGACAAGGGAAACCAGCAGAAACTCTTGTCCCATCTCCACTTCAGGTAGAGTTTCCAGGTGGTACCAAACTGAGAGAGCAGACAGCAGGAATGAAGTAGACTAAGGAAGAAAAGAGGGAGATGGGGACCAGTTGAGTCCTTGCATGAGGCCAGGCACTGTGTGGTACTTGTGAATCAGATGTCATTTAATCCCTGCCTGGGGATAATCCTCACTGCATAGAAGAAAACTGAGACTTACAATAACTTACCCAAGGTCTCAGCTATGCAGTCCAGGGGAAGATTCAAACCCACATTTGCTTAGTGCCAATCTCTGAGCTGTTTCTACCTCATCATGTTGCTTCTGCTTCCCCCATCCCCACCCCCACCCCCACAGAAAAGTCAAGGCCAGTAATTTTGTGAGGACTCAGTGACAGGGATGATGAAAGTGCTTTATTATTAAATTCTGCACAAACATAAGAGGTAATTATTATAAGAAACCCCAAGAAATCGCACACACTCTCTCAGCATCCTAGAATCTGGTTGTATCAAATGCTGCTGCTTACGAGGAGAATTCTGGGCATGACCCTGCTTTTGGTGTTCCAAGGATCCAACTTCTGGGTATAAATTTGACTTGGTGGTAGAATGTGTGAAAAGTCCTGGATATCAGCACTTGCCCTCTACGTCCTTGCTGAGTTCAGGGCCACAGGATCTGCAAACAGAGCTTGACCGTACCCTGTCACCAGGGTACTAGGTACCCAGCAAGCAAGGACAAGGCTCAGTAGTCCTGTTGCCTTGTCCCGGTGTGAGCTCTGGGACCCTGTAACTCCCAGGTAGGGAGCCTTTTCCTGATGCCTCAGAGTGAATAAGACAAAACTTTGGCCTGGGTTTCCTGTATTGAGCTCAGTTATTCTCACTAGTATGAAAAGTCCTGCCTTGAGTCTCCTCCATTAAAAAGTTTAGAATTGGCTGGGCTCAGTGGCTCAGCCTGTAATCCCAGCACTTTGGGAGGCCAGGGCGAGTGGATTGCCTGAGCCTGCAGGTTAGAGACCAGCCCGGACTACTTGGCGAGACCTCATCTCTACAATAAATAAATTTTTAAAAATTAGCCGGGCATGGTAGTGTGCACTTATAGTTCCGGCTGCTTGGAAAGTTGAGGCAGAAGGATCACCGGAGCCCAGCAGGTCAACGCTGGGGTGGCCATGAGTGGGCCACTGAACTTCAGCCTGAGCGACAGAGTAAGACCCCAACTCAAAAAAAAAAAAAAAAAAAAGCTTAGAATTTAAACAGGTTTACAAAACAGATGGTGGATCCTCCTACTAAGGATCCTCCATCCTGCCCCCCTTGTGGTATGTCCCAAAGATAAACAGAGGAGTCTGGTTTGGAATGAAGAGTGGCCACCAGAATGACCAGCACAATATCTACAAACAAAGACCACAGACCTCAAGCTTTAGAATGCAAGCATTTGGGTTTGAATTCCAAACTCCACCATGCATAAGCCATGTGACTACGGGCCACATGTTTAACCATGCTGAATGTCATTTTTCTCATCTGAGAAATGGGCCATGTGTAATTGTGAATGTAAAACATCTGGTTCAAGGTCTGCCACATAGAATAACTGTTAACTTAAATGACTGAAGAAGTAAGATTGAGCACATGAAGAAGATGTTTCTGACGCGCTGGGTGGAAGAATCATGGCTCCTACCTCCCGCCTTCCTCAGCACTCCCAGCACCTCACTCACGTCATTTATCATATGCTGCCTTGTATTTGAGCTATCTAAACAAGTGCATGATGATGACATGACTATTAAATGAACTTCTGTATTATATACACACACATTATGTCTCATTTTCTAATATTTAGTTTAGAAAACAGATCAGCGAAGTTAACAAGCCCTAACTTTGTGAATGATAGAGCTTGACTTAGAACTCAAGTATTCGGGCCAGGCATGATGGCTCACACCTGTAATTCCAGCATTTTGGGAGACCAAGGTAGGCAAATTGCTTGAGGGCAGGAGTTTGAGACTCCTGGGCAACACAGCAATGAATAAATCAAAAAATTGGCCAAGCATGGTAGTGTGTGCCTATAGTCCCAGCTACATGGGGTGCTGAGGAAAGAGGGGAGAATTGTTTGAGCCCAGGAGGTCAAGGTTGTAGTGAGCTGGGATCGTGCCACTGCACTCCAGCCTGGGTGACAGAATGAGATCTTGTCTCCAAAAAAAAAAAAAGAATTCAAGTATCTGACTCCAAAGCCAGAGTTTTTCCATTAGTTGTTTCTCTTCTTCTCTTTTAGAGTGTGAGCTCCTTAAGGATAGGGTGTATGTTCTTTGGAAGGTTACCCCAAATCCAGTATAAGTTTTTGGCTTTTAAATTTTATTTTCACTGATCCCTTCTCTGATGCTCCTCCAAACATTATAAACACATCTATTTATGGGATTTCAGTTTCTACCCTATATCATTTTCTGTCTCTCTAAATAACATTTCTTATAAGACCGGTCTAAAGTCAACACGTTTTCTCCATTTTTATTTGTCCAAGAAGGTGATTATTTCTTCTTATTTTTTTAAAGGATAACTTTGCAGGGTACAGAATTCTAAGTTTTTCTCTCAGCACTTTAAATATTTCACTCCACTCCCTTCTTGCTTTCAGTGTTTCTGAGGGGAGGTCAAATGTCATTCTTGCCTTTGCTCCTTTCTAGATAAGGTGTTTTCCCTCTAGCTTCTTTCAAGAATTTTTTAATCTTTGATGTTTGAATATAATCTGCCTAGGCATAAATGTCTTGGCATTTGACCTATTTGGTGTTCTCTGAAATTCCTGGATCATTAGTTTGGTATCTGAAATTAATTTGGAAAAACTCTCAGTCATTATTGCTCAAAATGCAGTCATGTGTCACTTAACAACAGGGAAACGTTCTAGAAAATGCATTGCTACATAATTTCATCATTTTTTGAATATAGCCTACTACACACCTGGGATAAATAGTATAGCCTATTGTTCCCAGACTAAAACCTGTACAACTTGTCACTATACTGAATACTGTAGGCAATTGTTTCACAATGGTAAGTATTTATGCATCTAAACTTATCTAAACATTAAAAAGGTAATAGATTACACTAGAGTTATGACAGCAACAATGTTGCTAGGTGACAGAAATTTTTCAATTCTATTATAATCTTACAGGACCACTATTTTATACGTGGTTCTACATTGACCCAAATGTCGTGTGGCACATGACACTATCATTCCTCTTCCTTTCTCTTCTTTTCTCCTTCTGGTATTCTCATCATGCATGTTATAACTTTTGTAATTGTCTCACAGTTCTTGCATACTCTGTTCTGATTCTTTCTCTTTGCTTTCCAGTTAAGAGGTTTCTATTGAGATATCCTCAAGTGCAGAGATTCTTTCCTTGGCTGTGTCCAGTCCACTAAAAGGCCCACCAAAGCTTTTGTTCATTTCTATTGCAGTGCATTTGATCTCTGGCATTTCTTTTGGGTTCTGCCTTAGAATTTCCACCTCTCTGTTATCATTGCCCATGTGCTCCTGCATGCTGTCTGCTCTATCCAGAGCCCTTAGCATATGAATCAAAGTTGTTTTAAACTCCCGGTCTGACAATTCCAACATCCCTGCCACACCTGAGTCTGGCTCGCATGCTTACACTGTCTCTTCACATTGTATTTTTGCCTTTTAGTATACCTTATAGCCTTTCTTGATAGACATGATGTGCTGGGTAAAAATAACTTTGGTAAATAGGCCTTCAGTACCATTGTGGTGAGGTGTGGGGGGAAGCATCCTGTAGTCCTGTGACTGGTCTCGGTCTTTCTTCTGAGCTTATACCACAAGAGTGTTTCTCAGTACCCCCCCTCCCCCCACCCCTAAGAAGGGACAAGATGGCTGTAGTGGGGTGAAGTTGGACATTTTCATTCCTCCAAGTCAGTTAGGCTCTGATAAAACCCCAGCAGGTTAGCCTCTGATTAAATAGTTTCTCCTGAGGACAGACCTTGTTAAGAACAGAGTGCTCTGGTGTATTTCAAAATGGTTCCTTTTCTCTTCCCTCTGCCACAAGTACGAGGGGATTTTTTTTCCAAGATTCACTGTGAAAATCAGGTTGAACTCCTGGAGGTAAAACTCACAAAAGTATGGGAATTCCTATGACTGGGTCCCCTTGGAATGTTTAACTCTCAGACTTGTCCACACTGAACCTCCAGTAATTCAATTACAGTCCAGGTTTTCCTGTTCCAGCACTGGTTCCTGCAGAGGTTTCTGCTCCAGCAAGTTGTGATTCTTTGTATTTGCCTGACTGTATCTCCAATTCTGGGGGCAGCAGTTTGCCCTGTGACCTCATTTCTCTTACATCTAAGAAGAGTTGTTGATTTTTTTTCAGTTTGTTCAGCTTTTTACTTGTTAGGATGGCCAACTTGCAAGCTTCTTATATGCCCGACCAGAAACCGGATAGTCTCCAACGTGAACATTTGAAGAAGAGAAAAGAAGGAAGGGAGGCCTAGCTGGAAAGCCCAGAATTCCTGAGCACACACCCTGGGGCTATTGAGCCTCCTGACTGAAAGCTTCCCAGTTGAGAGATATGCATATATTCCTCTCCTCCCACCAAGGTCCACCTGCCTCCTGTTATCCTCCCAATACCCTCCTTCTATCCCCAATATTAGAATGTCCCTAGTGTTCATGTTTAATGAGCTTGACGCACACATTGCATGTTAGAGTGGAAGGGACGGCTCTAGGCTGAATGTAGGTTTTCAAAGTATGTTTTGATTGATTTGTCAGGGTGCCTCAAAAGCACACAATAGATTTCCATGAATATTAGACCCCCTCGTTCCCTCTCTACTCTGCCTACCCGCCCACGCCTTCTTTTGATGAGGGGTTTTCAGCTCGCTCTCACCGGGTTCCACTGTGAACTGAACACCCCATCTAGCCCTTGTTTTGGGGAGTAAGATGAATCTCTCTGCTCCGATGTTTGGGTTAGCAAAGGCACCCCTGGAGGAGATGGATGGCCCTGCTGTGGAATGTGTCCAGAGCCCTGGATGTTGTCCAGGTGCCTGGGAGTTAAGTCATTAGTTCCACTGTCTGATTTCTGCCGTTCTGCTTGGCCCTAGTGTCAGGAGAGATTGATTGAGCCCATGCCTTCAGGATGGGGGTGGCACAGTGGGAGCAGGGAGGGAGGAGGATCTGCAGTAAGTCAGACAGATGGGGTGTCACAGGATTGGCAATCTGCCTTTGCCAAGAGGGAATTTGGTGGGATGGGGGAGGGACCCCAAAGAGAAGGAAGCATCTGCCCAGCTGACCCCTTCCCCAGCAATTACTAGAGGGGCATAATCCCTCTAGTCCCGGTGCAATTAAACAGATGTGGTGCAGCCAGCATGCTAGACCACTGTCTTCTGCCAGTGCACTAATGGGCCCTAAGTGGATCCTGGATTCACTGCAGAAGGGAGGTATCTGCTAGCATCTCAAGCTGCCTTAAGAGAAAGACAGAAGAAAGAAGAACATAGATGAGGCTATGTTGGGGGATCCCATTTTTATGATATAAACTAGAGGGAAAAAGCCAAAATGTACAACCCAGAAACTATCAAATTATCAAGAGGCACACACAGGGTAAAATAATGTGAGTGCACAGGACTAAAATACTGGCCATTAATTAATCAATGGCGGCCTTATTTAGCATTTCCTGTGAAGATCTAGATTGGAAATTCTCAACCAAGAGAGGGAATATATATATATATATTTCTAGAAAGTAGAAGGTAGCATGAAAACACTCTTCTCCCTCTCTCCCCTATTCAACTGCAGTAGATAACAATTGTTAGGTATTATAGAAGGGGAAACCCTTAAAAAATAATTTAGCATCTTTAGCCTCAAGGAGCTCATACTCTTAGAGAGACTCTTCTAAATCATAACCGTGGATAGTAGAAAAACCCCAAAGATTCAGTATCCCTGTTTTAGATAAGAAACCTGGAGTTCATCAACTTCAGCACTGGTTAAAGAGAGAGAGAGAGAGAAAGAGAAAAGAAAAAAAAGAAAACTGAAGTTAAGAGACTGGAAGAGACTTGCTGAATAACCCAAATCTAACTTTGCTTATGAGGAAAATTACAAGTTTAATGGAAAATTACAAGTTTAATCTCAAGAGTGGTGTGTGTATGTGTATGTGTGTGTGTGTGTGTGTGTGTGTGTGTGTACTCACACACAGCACAGTGGTGTGGGTCAGTACTATAACAAAGGGGCATGTGGACCACCTGCAAACCACGACAAGCAACTTTTGATCAACATGCAAACTGCATTTCTGCAACACACCTTACAGCCATCCCTGTTAGAACATTGAGCTAAACTGGTCATGCAACATGGTATGGCTATAACCTTCATTAATATGCATGAGGGTCCTATGTATGACCTGTTGACTGAACCATGCAAGAGCTTCATCTCATGAGTAATTCAAAGGGCATGATCAGGGTGGGAAGCTCCTGTTCAGATAGTAGCATGGTACCAAAGGGTGACCAAAAGAGTGAAACCATACAAATGAATGCAAGTGAATCCCTGCAAGAGGACTGCATATATTCTAGAAATCAAAAGTGGGCCATAGACATGGAAAACATGAGTCCCACTTCCTAACTGATAGGGAATGCTTAAGATTGTTGATGAATTCAGATGGACGGAACCACAAGGCTGCATCCCTAAGCCATGAGAAATGGCCAGGGCACAGGCTGAAATGGAAGTGGCCCTTAGGATCACTTAACTAGATTGCAGAGCCTCTTCAGACCTCTCTTTTCAGATGCCCTCATCACCAGTTCTCTGGAGCTCTGCAGGTTGCCATTTGTCCCTGCAAGCTCTCTCTAAGTCTTATCTTCTCCTCCTAACTCAAACCTGCATGTCCTAGCTGTTAATCAGAAAGCACTCATGGGAAGATTTACACTAAAATGCTTATTGGATTACTTGCATTTCAAGTTTGCAATCTAAAGAAATACATTTCTAATACTGACACATACTATACTACTGGAATTTCGGCCTAAGTGCTAGGCCTTCCTGGGCACCCCCATATCATCACAGAGACGATCAATTTCCCTCCCACAAGTGAAAACAGATGCTTAGCTCTAGAGCAACCATGATACCATTTTGTCATTGCTTCCTTCCTGCACTCCCTGTATTGTTCCCTCAACTTGTGGCACGAGTTTCTGCCCTTAGTGTCTAATTGGAACCATATTCTGAAATCTGGCTTTCTCTCCTTTTAAAAAATAGAATAAGCTTATTGAGGTATAATTCACATACTATCAATCCACCCATTTAAGGTGTACAATTCAATGTTTTTTTAGTATATTCATAGAGTTGTGCAACCATCACAATAATCAATTTTTGAACATTTTCCTCACCCCCAAAAGAAACCTCTTACCCATTAGTGGTCATTGCCCAGGTCTCCTCCTCAGTCCTAGGCAACCACCAATCTATTTTCTGTCTCTATGGATTTGCTTTTCCTGGACTTTTCATATAACGGAATGATACAAAATGTGGTCCTTTGCAACTGGCTTATTTTGCCTAGCATAATGTTTTCAAAGTTTATTCACATTGTAGCATGTATCCGTACTTTTTTTTTTAATTGTCCACTACTGTTCTAATGTGTGGCTATGACACATTTTATTTATCCCTTTGTCAGTTGTTGAGAGACATCTGGGTTGTTTCTATCTTTTGACAATTACACATAAGGCTACTATGAACATTCTTGCATAAGTTTTCATGCAGACATATGTTTTCATTTCTCTTGGGTATATACCTAGGAGTGAAATAGCTGGGTCATGTGTAACTCTATGTTAACTTTTTGAGGAAATGCCAGATTGTTATCCAAAGTAGCTGCACCATTTTATATTCCTGCCAGCAATGTTTGAGAGTTCCAATTTCTCCACATCCTCCCCAACACTTATTATCTATCTTTTTGTGATTCTAGCTGTCCTGATGTATATGAAGTGGTATTTCACCTTTGTTTTGATTTCCATTTCTCCAGCAGCTAATGATGTTGAGCCCTTTTCATGTGCTTATAGGTCATTTGTGTATCTTCTTTGAAGAAATGTCTATTCAGATTCTTTTGGGCTGGGTTTCTTTTTAGAGAAGATTTAAAAGAAGCAAGAAATATATTTCTGGCTTAATGCATTTTAGATGGCATAAAATCAAGAGATTCCTCTGGAGATGAGTAATAAACCTATTTGTTTATTCAATTGCAGTCCACCAACCCTTGCTGAACTCCCACAATATGGTCTTTTAGACCCTCTGAAAATAAAGAAGGAATAAGTTGCAAATTCTGGACCAAAAGAGTAGATTTTGTGAGACGATCATTTGCTTTCCTGGTTTGAATGAAAGTTTAACTACTTTCAATATCTGTGTATCAGCCATTTTATAAATTCAAATGAGCCTCCTCTTAATTAATTTGAGTAGTGAATTTTTAAAATTGTTTTAATTCCCTAAAAGCCCTTCTCTTTCCCTTACCCTCAACTTTTAAATTCTCTTTCCTAAATTATAATACAGGTGGCTGATGGCTCATATGAAAATAAATTTCTTTAGCTACTTATCTAACATGATAAAGAATATCTATAACACACCAACGAATGATATAATAGCAAAATACCAGAAAGATTTTCATTTGTTTAGAATCAACCTCCCCGCTACTGCCACCTTTCAATGTATGCTGGACTGGGTGACTTGCTTCTTAAGAACAGTTTGGAAGGGGAAAAATGTAATTTCACAGGGTAGAAACCTGACAAACACTACCTTGGCCAGATGACCAAGGTGCACATTACCAGTCATAAGTCATGTTCACAGCATGTATCCGAATATGATTTGATGAGATGAAAACTTTCCTTCTGTAGTCTTCCCCCAAACCAATAATCACAGTCTGACTATGAGAAAAACATTAGTCAAATACAAATTGAAGGATTCTACAAAATACTTAACTAATACCTCATCAAAAAAACAAGAGGGCAACCCTCTTGGGTCCCCTCCCACTCTGGGAGCTTTTCTGCCCTCTCAATAAATCCTGCTTTCTCAACTAAAAAACAAAAACAAAAACAAAAAACAAGACTAAAAAGCTATCACATATCAGAGGACACTAACGAGCTCAATGTGGTATCCTGGATTGGATGCTGAACTAAAAAGGGATATCAGTGAGAAAAAAAAATAGTGAAATTCAAATGAAGTCTGGAGTTTAATTAATAGTAATGTATATGTTAGTTTCTTGGTTTTGATGATTATATATGACACTAACGATGGGGGAAATTGGGTGTGAAGTGTACAGGAACTCTCTGTACTATTTTTGTAAATTTTTGAAAATGTAAAATTATTCCAAACTAAAAAAAGTGCTATTTTAAAGAAAATACAACTTTATGCAACAATTCAGTGCCTTTGTATGTCTCCAGTTGGGAAAAAAAATGGAATCAAAATAAATATGCCCATTTAACCACTATTAATTATAGTTCTGAACTTTTTGCCTTTGCAACAAAATATGGAAAACAATTAAGTAATCAAACCACAATTATTATTTCTGTGTAGAAAGTACACTAGTAAGCCAGGCTCGTGGCTCAGCTGTAATCCCGCGCTTTGGGAGGCTGAGGTGAGTGGATTGCCTGAGCCCGTGGGTTCCAGACCCACCTGGGCAACTTGACAAGACCTCATCTCTACAATAAATTTTAAAATATTAGCCGGCCGTGGTAGCGCGCGCCTGTGGTTCCAGCTACTTGGAAGGCTGAGGTGGAAGGATCGCCAGAGCCCAGCAGGTCGAGGCTGCGGTGGCCGGGAGCGGCCACTGCACTCCAGTCTGGGCGACAGAGTAAGACTCCAACTGGAAAAAAAAAAAAAGAAAGTACACTAGTAATTGTTATATTATGACTTGTTCGCTTCTACGTAAAGATAAATTCAATATAGCTATCATAAAGAGAACAAATAATTTATATAGATTGTATGATTTTATAATGCAATAGAAATGACTAAAATTCTAATAATTACTAATAATAACATGACTAATCACAAAATAAATATACAAAAAACAGTGATTTACCTACTTACTAGCAATAACTAGTGAGAAAACATAACACAAAATAATACTATCCCAAATATAATAAAATATAAAATAAAATCCCAAGGAATAAAATTTTTTTAATGTGAAGGCTTTATATAAAAAGAACTATAAGACTTTACTGAAGCACATAAGAGATATTTAAATAAGAGGAAGGATATGGTTTGTTCTTAGATGCACAGACTCAAAAATAATAAAAATGGAAATCATTCTATAAATTATCTCATAAGTTTAATGCAATTCCAATTTTTATAAAATAGGAAAAATTGATCTAAAGGTAATCAAGAAAAAAATGAATAATTGTATTAGCAAAAACTAAAAGTGTTTATATTGATGGGGTAACTGGAGACACTAAAAAGAAGAGAGGGCTTTCACTTATTATTTTATACCCTTCTTCATGTTTAAACTATTGGTCATGAGCCTGTATTAGCTTTATTTTCTCATTATGAAATATTTATGTGTTGGTTTTCTGGACAAAAGTTACTTTAAATATATAATAAAATTAAGAAAAAGTTCAAATAACAGTGAGATATCATCAGTTATTAAAATACATAATAAAACTAAAATAATCAAAACGTTGTAATAATTAGCTCACTAAAGTGATATGCCGTAAATGGGCTAGAGAACACAAGAAAAAAATCCAAATATGTGTAAGTATATGATATAAGGTAAAAATGGTTATCTGTGATCCCTGGGAAAATAATAAATGACTAATAGCATCAACACTTGAGAGAGGAAAAAAAAAATAAAGTTAAAGCTCTTGCTTATAACGTTTCCAAATTTCAGGTAGATTAAAAAGTTAAATGCAAAAATGACTGAAAGAAAATATAGAAGCAATTTTTTTTTAATTTTAAAGCTTTTCTTATCTCTCACCATGTACAAAAATATCTCAAGATGGATTAAAGACTTAAATGTAAAACCTGAAACTATAAAAATATTCAAAAACAACCTAAGAAAAATTCTTCTGGATGTTGGCCTAGGCAAAGAATTCATGACTAAGACCCCAAAATCAAACACAAGAACAAAAATAAACAGTTGGGACTTAAACTAAAAAGCTTCTGCACAGCAAGACAAATAATCAATGGAAAAAACAGACAACCTGCAGAATGAGAGAAAATATTTGCAAACTATGCATCCAACAAGAATGTAACATTCAGAATCTACAAGGGACTCAAGCAACTCAACAACATCAACAAATAACCCCATTAAAAAGTGAACAAAAAACATGAACAAAAATTTTTCAAAAGAAAACATACAAATGACCAATGAGCATGTAAAAAAAAAAAAAGCTCAACACCTCTAATCACCAGAGAAATGCAAGTTAAAACCACAATGAGATGTAATCTTACACCAGTTAGAATGGCTATTATTAAAAAGTCAAAATAGGCCAGGTTCGGTGGCTCAATCTGTAATCCCAGCACTTTGGGAGGCAGAAGCGAGTGGATTGCCTGAGCCCGCAGGTTCGAGACCCACCTCGTCTCTACAATAAATCAAAAATTAGCCGGGCGTGGTAGCACACGCCTATAGTTCTGGGTACTTGGAAGGCTGCGATGGAAGGATAGCCAGAGCCTAGCAGGTCGAGGCTGCAGTGGCCGGGAGCGTGGCACTGCACTCCAGTCTGGGCGACAGAGTGAGACTCCAACTCAAAAAAAAAAAAAAGTTCAAATAATAGACATTGGTGAAGACATGAAGAAAAGAGAATGCTTATACACTATTGGTGGGAATGTAAATTAGTACAACCTCTATGAAAACCAGTATGAAGAGTTCTCAAATAATTAAAAATAGAGCTATCATCCAGCTCAGAAATGTCACTACTGAGTATCTACCCAAAGGAAAAGAAATGTTTATATAAAAAAGATATCTGCACATTTATGTTTATAGTAGCACAGTTCACAACAGCAAAAATATGGACTCAACCTAAGCGTCTGTCAACAGATGACTAAATAAAGAAAATGTGGTATACATACACAGTGGAACACTACTAAGCCATGAAAGATAACGAAATCTTGTATTTTGCAGCAACACGGATGTATCTGGTGACCATTATCTTAAGTGAAACAACTCAAACAGAAAGGCAAAAGTCACATGTTTTCGCTTATAAGTGGGAGCTAAATAACTTGTACACATGGACATAGAATGTGAAATAATAATCACTGGAGACTTGGAAGAGTGAGGAAGGATGGGAAGGGATGAGAGATAAGCAATTACTGAATGGGTACAATGTGCATCATTTGGGTGATGCTTTGACTAAAAGCCTAGACTTTATATGTGGTAACTAAATGGCACTTGTACTCCCTAAATTTATACAAAATTTTAAAGAGTTTTTCTAAGCTCAACACCAAAAGCAAAAAGCACAAAGGCCAATAGACTTCATAAAAAATGTTTATGCTTCTATTTTTAGAAAAAATGAAATTGAAAGATAAATAAATGCAAATAATATTCACAACATGTATAACATAAAGAGTATTCACAAATTAGCAGTAAAATATTAACATTTCAATACAAAAATAACCTAAGGATATATCAACTGGTGATTCATAAAACTCTTCAAAGGATCAGTAAACATGGTTGAATTTTAACATCCTTAATAACCAATAAGATAGAAATTATAACTATGATAGAATCGCATTTTATGTATATCTTATTATAGAAAGAAATGTAAAGATAATAACCAGTGTTGGCAAGAATGCTAAGAAAGGGGCATTCTCATTCATTTCAGATGAGCAGTTTGACAATTTGTCTGAAAATTTCCTTTAAAATTGCCCTTAAAAACATGTTTAATCATTGGTTCAACAGTATAATTCCTGGGAATTTATACTTTAAAAAATTAAAAAATGTATAAATATTTATGTACAAAATGTTTATCATAGCATGACTCATATTAGTAAAATATTGAGAATAATGTCCAAAAATTAGGATAGTTTTAAAAATATTAGGACAACTTGATTCTATAATTTATATGGAAATGCAAAGGGCCTAGAATAGTCATCCTTGAAGAAGAGTAGCTGCATTAGCTGATTTCAAACTCTTTATTTTTTTAAAAGCATTTTAAAGTTTATATAACAGAATATTAACACTTAGCCAATGCAAGTGATAGGAGCATAGGTGTCATATTATTTTCTCCATTTTTTTGTGTGCTTGAACTACTTCATAATTTTTTAATTTCTAAGGGATGTAGGGCTGCTTTCAATGTAATAACTCCAAAAATCCAGCAATGGAACCAGCCACCTCATAAGGAAATGAGCATCTGCCATTTGATGATCTTGGGTCAGACTGCTGTGGGTGGAGTGATGGGCCTGAAGACCCCTGAGGTCCCTTTCAATGCTAGAGATCCTGAGTTCTATCACTGTAAAATGAGAATTCCTGAACTGGACAAAATATTTAAGGTAATTTAGTAATTGTTGAGGGAAAATGGTGAGCCTGTGTTCATTTGTTCCACAAATGTGTGGAATGAGACACAAACTCAATCTCGAATGATGAATAGAGTTGAAGAGAGGACAAAAGAGTAGATCCAGAAAAAAGTGAGCAAAGCCAAATCAGATCCTCAAAACCCAAAGTAGGTATGGGAGAGAGTAACCAGTAACCAAGAGGAAATGGGTGGGCCTGGGTTGTGAAGCACTCCATTGAGAAATACTTTCATTTGTTGTGTTGTTTTGATTTAAATATTCTCTGTGACCAAAGTGCTATAGATCAATTGGCCTTGCTTCATTGAAAAGTTTTCCCATGGGCAATTTCATACAGTGCTGATGAGAATTTAAATCTGTTCAATAGTCTGGAAGGCAATTTAGCAACACACATTTTTTAAAAACCCTTTTAAATGTATACAGCCTTTGACCCAGTAATTCCACCTATAAGGTTTTTTTTCCTAAAGAAATTATCCAAAATGCCCTCACAGACATTTATGTAAAGGATGTTGATTGCAAAGAACACAAACGTTTATAAGTATCAGAGAAAACAAATATCCAGTAATATAATGCTGACTAATTAGATTATGATATAGCCAAAGAAGAGACTATCAAGCAGTCATTTTTAAAATGACATTCTTATTTGTAGATTATTATATGACTGCTGTTCTAGTCTTTTACAGTGCTTTTACAAGTGTGTAGTATTCAGTTCAGTTGCTTAATTAAAAGTTATACAACTTCCTTTACCTAATCTTTTAGCAGATAGAAAATTAATAATTTCTATTTTGTTGATATTTCTCATAACTTTTATTATGAAAGTTGTATTATATATATATGTATATACATATATATATTAAGCTCTTTTAAAAATAAAGACAAGCACACTACATTTAGTTATCCATAACTGGCATTGCATCTTAACATGTACTCTTAAATCTTTTTCTGAGCTGGGCTCGGTGGCTCACCCTGTAATCTCACGCTTTGGGAGGCTGAGGTGAGTGGATTGCTTGAGCCCGCGGGTTCGAGACCCACCTGGGCAACTTGGCGAGACTTCATCTCTACAATAAATTAAAAAGTCAGCCGGGCGTGGTAGCGCGCGCCTGTAATTCCGGCTACTCGGTTGAGGTGGAAGGATCGCCGGAGCCCAGCAGGTCACTGCACTCCAGTCTAGGTGACAAAGTGAGACTCCAACTCAAAAAACAAAAACAAAATCTTTTTCTGTGCACATCATATATTTATGTTTTAATAAACACAAGATCACACCACATAAAAAATGATCACAATAAAAATAAAGAAATGACATTCTTGAAGAATAATTAAGAATGTGAAGAAAATACTCAGAGATTTATTACATGAGTGAGGCAGGTTATAAAATAGCATGTATACACCAATTTCACTTTGTGAAAAGAAAGGACAGAAGGACGATAGTGAGGGAAGGAAGAAGACTCCCTACTCACCCTGTAATCTCCGACAATAAGCAAAACTTCTCTAAATCCAAGCTACCTCTTCTATAAACAATGATTTAATCTTATGTCTTATAAAGATTGAATGGATAGCATTGTGGTGAGGGCTCTTTGTAAACTTTAATGATAGTACAAACTAAAGGTGGTGAGAGATGGTAGAGAAAGAAAAAAATGTTTACAAATTAGGAGGCACATGCACTCTGCCCTGGAGGAATTTCCTTGGGAAAGAGAGAAGTGAAAAGTCATTCACACATTTCCAGACTAATAAACACCAAATGCTCCAAGAGGCCCCTCCCCACACAAGTGACTCAGTTTTCTCCCTTTCCTGCACTCCTGCTCCCAGCTGGGCCTTCCCCAGCTCCTCTAATCCTTCCTCCAGGGCTTGATACATCCTGTTCCCTTGACCTGGAACATTCTCCTCACATTTCTTTCCCTAAATAATTCCTGCTTGTCTTCCAGAACTATTCAAATGTCACTTCTTCAAGGACACATTCTCAGACTGGGTTTTGTTCCCATCATGTGCTCTTGCAGCATCCTGTACTTCACCTTCATAGTTCTTGATCACAATTGAACTGTATAAGTTACATAACTTGTTGCCTTGTATCTACCCTCCCAGCTTTCATTCCAGCCATCTTATTCTTCAGTGTCTTTCCTGTACTGAGCACAGTGCCTTATTGCTATAGGCTGAGTGTTTTTGTGTCTCCCCAAAATTCACAACTCCTAATATGAGAGCATTTGGAGGAGGGTCCTTCGGGACATGATTAGGTCATGAGGGCAAAACTTTGTGAATGGGATTAGCGCCCATGCAAAAGAAAGACCCTCTTGCCTCTTCCACTAAGTGGAGACACCATGAAAAGATGCCATCTATAATCCAGGAAGCAGGCCTTCATCAGGCACTGAATCTGCTGGCACCTTGACTGACCTTGGACTTTCCAGCCTCTAGGACTATAAGAAATAAATTTCTGTTGTCTATAAATCACCAGTTAATGATATTTTGTTGCAGGAGACCAAACAAACTAAGACATTTACACGTAGTAAGGATTCCATAAACATGTGCCAAATAAATTATACCATCTACTGCAACCGAGATATCCACAGAACCCATGAAGTGTTCCTGGTACACATTGGGATCATCTGAAGAAATTAAAAACATGCCCTTGTCCAAGCCCCACCCCCAGAGAAACTATTTTTAGGTGGTCTGATGCAAGCCTGGCCATGGGTGCCATCTAGATTTCCCTAGATGACTCTAACATGTCGTTGTAGGTAAGGATCACTGCTGAGACTTCAAACCCAGTCTTCAAGCAGGTTCACATCCCAGGTCTTATCTAGTGGACTCAGAGGGCAGAAAGCCTCCTCGGACCTTGGACACACTTCTCCTTCCTGCTCAAGCTGCCATGTGACATGAGAATATGCACAATGACAAATTTGACACAGCCCAGGTCCCCAGGGTCAGGCTGAGGAAAGGTTTGTTTTTATAGTACCAACACTTGACAGATTAAATCTGAAGATGGATACTGTTTACATCCTTCCCACTATTTCTCTGGCATTCTGGTTGCTGAGAGGACACCGTCCCTTTTCAGAGGTCTGAGGAACCCATATTAATGCTTGCTGTACTAAGCAAGCATTCCGGGATGCAGAAAGAAGCACACACAGGGCAGGCTGCTCACTCTCATTTAAACTGTTTCTAAATATGTCATTAGCTTCAGAGTCCATTCATCTATAGTAGATGGGCATTCAATGTATAAACCAACTCCAAACTGAATTGTCTCTCAACAAAAACTATTTCCTGTTACAGATGCTGTCTCCACCTCTCTCCATCACAGGCTGCAAACTAGCCACTGCAGGAAAGTGAATGGAATGATATACAAAGTGGGGGGATGCAAAAAAACTGGAATTATCTTTTGGAGAGCAGGCCCCTTGTAGTACAGGCGTTCCCTGCTAGGCAAGTGTTCTAGAAATCCATTAGCATCAGTGTACCAGCTAGCACTGTTGTGAGAGCATTGTTGTTAGTGCATTCAGCTTCAGTAATTTTTTTTCTTTTTCTTTTGGAGTTTCTTTCAATATGTTTGCCCATTTCATGATGGGTGATTTACAAGTGCACCTGCCCATATCGCTCCTAATGTTCAGCAGTTTTGGACCAAAAACAGCATGACCCCCATGCCCTACCTTCCCTATTCATCAGATCTCACCCTGAGTGACTTTTTTTTTTTTTTTTTTTTTTCCACCGAAGAAAAAATTCCTCAAAGGGAAAAATTTTGCCAAGTGGGAAGTGGTGAAACAAAAAAAAGCAGAACCAAAAAAATTTACGAGTGAAATTT
>CAUYQG010064433.1:0-12864 GCA_963574415.1 Tarsius wallacei | reverse complement strand
AGCCCGCGGGTTCGAGACCCGCCTGGGCAAGCGAGACCTCATCTCTACAATAAATCAAAAAATTAGCCGGGTGTGGTAGCGCGCGCCTGTAGTTCCAGCTACTTGGAAGGCTGAGGCGGAAGGATCGCCGGAGCCCAGCAGATCGAGGCTGCGGTGGCCGGGAGCGGCCACTGCACTCTAGTCTGGGCCACAGACTCCAACTCAAAAAAAAAAAGAAAAAAAAAAGAAAAAAGAGAGAGAGTTCTAAATAATTAGAAAATAGCTTTTAAAAGTATTTCTCTGATTTAATATTACTTATATATTTTCTTATGCAAACTTTTTTCATATCTTTTATAATTATGAAAAATAAGACAAAGTGTCTCTATTTTCTCTGTCCCCTTATATTAATTCACTGCACATATTTTATTTTATGATGTGCATTGCATACTACCTTTTGTGTATGTTTCTCCTTTCCATCACTAGGAAGTGAGCTCCTAATGACTTGGAATCTGTCATTCATCTTTCCATCCTTCACTAAAAGCAGTCCAGTCTTCGAACACTGTGTGTCCAGTAAATAGTCACATGAATAAATTATTTCTGTTTGTGCAGGCTAAACTTTTTCTCCCAATTTTAATTCCAAAATGTTATATTCTATGAATTGGTTTTTTTTAAAGAGGAACCTAGAATTTAGAACTCAACATTTAGCTGGGTCTTCTTTAGATGTTATTTGCATATTTATTTGTATTCTTTTAATGAGTGCTAACATAAAATGAAGAAATCACCTAAACAATACTTACAATTGACCTTGTAAGCATTTTCTTGCTCAGTTAGTTTTGCTGGAATAAAAGCTCTGGGCTTTGATCCTAGGCTGTGGAGATCACATCTCCTTTGTTGCGCCTAGAATCACAAGAAGGTGATAGTGAGTAGGTGGTTTGGGATAGACCTAGCATTTGGACCCAGGTTTAAAAGATAAGCACACCATAACATTTAGGATAAAAATATAGCTAAACAGAAGATCAGGAAGTAAACAGAATATGTATATTAGAAAAGGGATTTTTCTTTAATAAAAACGAATTAGAATGTGCATTTCATAAATTACATTTTTTTAAAGTGGAAAAATTCACCAGAACTAATTGCTATGTGCTGTATTTTGGAGACAGTTAAGCCACTATAGTAAGATATCCTCATAATTCAAGCCACCAGTTTTTATTCTTGAGAAACGTGACCTACTATAAAAGTACTTGTGTGCACAGCAAGAAGAGTAACATAATGATGAGAAAGTGGTTTTTTTATGAGAATATTATTCATAGAGAAAGGAAAGTGGAATGATAAGGTGTTGTCCATTTTTTTCCCCAGGAGAATAGATGCAGGTTAGCTGACCAGTAGCACTGACAGCAGGCTGAGTCTCCTGGGCAAGAACAGGAGAATGAGACAGACCTGGACTGGAACTCCAGCTGTGTCATTCATTTAAACCCTGAACAAATCAGTGAAGCTCTTTTTTTTCTTATCTGTAAAATAGGCATAATAACTCTGTTTATCTCATAGGATTGCTTTGAGAATTGTAAAAAACTGGGTTCTTTAAAAAGCCTGGTACATAATAAGAATTCAACAAATGGGACATCAGGGAAAAACAAACAAACATGCTCTTTATACAGAAATAGTTTTACAACAGATAATGATATTTTATCATGTTATTTTAGCTTGGTGGAAATATTTCTTAAGAGCCTACAACTGAAATAAAAATTCTATATACTCTAAATAACCCCCTATATTCTTTTTTTTTTAAAAGAGGAAAAGTCAGATAACAATTATCTTACAGTAGAAAAATAATACATCTACACTCTTAATTTTTAATCACTTTGTTGTAAAATATATTATTTGTATTAAAATCACTAGAGATTTATTATTTCTTCAGTGAGCTGATAAAATCAATGTTCAGAAATCCAAAAGCAAGAAAAATTTGATTCTGAAATTTGGTGTAGTTACCTAAATGCAACACCTTGTGAACCTCAAACAATCAGCTGGTCATACCCATTTCTTTACTGGGAAAAGAGTTAATTGCTTTCCAAGGATAGGTAATCAATTATTAGTGCAATGCTTTGCTTAGATGTGTTTGTTATCTTGATGAATTCAATTCCTACCTTGGTTTCCTTCATGGAGTTTCAGGGTAAGGGCTGGCGTCTGAATATTACCATCTACCCATTTTCCTTGGGTTATGATCAAACGAGATTTGAGTTAAGTAGGGATCAAGACATTTATTATTACTGATGAAGGGTTTTGTCAGGCTTAAACATAAAGTCTTTAATACTTAAGAATAACAATGTTACTGCCTGATCTCCCTGTTAGTTGACAAATATTACCAAGTGTCTGTAGCCATTCCTTGGGAGCTAGAGGTCTCAGGGCCAAATACACTGTGTTCTCATGTTCTCCCACATGAATATATTTAGAGATGAAATCAGCTTGAAATGAACATTAAGGACAGCCTTCAAGGGGGAATGAAGTCATAGTCAGGCAGTTTTATCCCTTTGCCTTGGTGATAGGGCATGCTTTGTGCTCACTGTAAGCAAATGTCTTTGGTCTTCAAAAAGAAATATTTTTCTCTGATAAGAATAGGCAATGAAAAAGAAGAGTAGCAAAAGGGAAAAAGTGTTTATATCCACTACACCAGTACAATTATTCTTAGCATTTTTCTGTCCATCATTTGGTTTTTGTAAATCTGTAAAAATATTGAAAAATTATTTTTTATTCTGCTATTTCTATTTAAAATTATAACACAGATGTTTTCCATGCTGTAATTTTTAAAAACATAAATGCTTTAGCATATCATATTTTAAACTGGTCACCCTCTAGTTGTTTTTAGTTTTTAAAGTTGTTTCCTTTGCTAATATAAATAGTGCTGATGTAAATAACATTTGCTGATGTAAGTATCAGCCTTTTCTGTTTCAGATTTCTTGCCTTAAAGATGGACTCCAAAGAGTTGAATTTTGGGGCCCAAGATATATTCCTGCAGGACTTTTAAAGTAGAAGGTAAAGAACCACTTTCTCCTAATAAAAATCTAATAAGCTCTAAAATCTGGTGTCTCCTTTTGGGTGATGGGCTGAAACATTTGTGACTGGCACATTTTTTCATTTTCCTAATACTGACAGCGGGCGAAAATATAAAAAAAATCTGGGCCATTGCTTTGTTAAACTCTGGTGTGTCTACGTGGGTCTCTGAGTTATGGTTATCATGTTTTCTTAGCTTTGGCCACCTCCCCTACCTTGGGGAGGTGAATTTCCTCTCTCTCACTCTCTCTCTTTCTCTAATTTACTTTCTAAATAAACTTTACTTGAAAACTTAAAAAAAAAATCTGAAGCTGATTCTGCAAACTTCTGGGAAGTTAAGCACAAGTGAAATGGTCTTTTCTAACATGTCACCTTTTTCACAATACAGCTGAACGTGGCAGACAAATCCAGTATTTACCTCAGACACCACTCTGACTAGTATTCCGTACTTTGTATTTTTACTCGGATTATAAACCCAAAAAGACTGTCTTCCATGATGAGGTAAATTCATATCAGTGGCTACCAAGAACAGAATTTGGAATGACGTAAATTCACGACAGCTGCTGAGAATGAGAAATAGAAGCTCAAACCTCACCATCACCGATGTACTCATGCACACGTACCCCTTAAATATAGAGTTTAAAAAAAATCTGGTGTCTGAAGATTGACCTGAGGAGTCATATTGTAGGTGAATGGCAACAGGGCCTATGAGAACTGTTACTGATGTTAATCATCTAGCAGCACCACTACCAGGAGCAAATGTAGACCTTCTTGCTGCTCAACTGATGCCTGAGAAAAGTTTATCACAAAACTGAACATATTTTCAACATGATGAATTCCTTAAATAAAGGAAGAGAAACTAACATTTGTTGCAGTGGCACAATCACGACACAGCACAGCCTTGAACTCCTGGTCTCAAGTGATCCTTCCATCTCAGTCTCCCAAGTAGCTGAGACTACAGGTACATGCCGCCACACCTGGCTAATGGTTTTTTTAAAAAATTATATTATTTTTTGTAGAGATGAGGTTTTGCTATGTTGTCTGGGCTAGTCTTGAACTCCTGGGCTTAAACAAACTTTCCACCTCAGCCTCCCAAAGTGCTAGGATTACAGGCATGAACCACCATGTCCAGCTAATATGCAGATTTTTGTGTGGACATAAATTTTCAATTTTGGGGGATAAATACTAAGGAGTGCAATTGCTGGATCATGTGACAAAAGTATGTTTGGTTTTGTAAGAAACTGCTAAACTGTATTCCAAAGTGGCTACACCATTTTGCATTCTCACCAGCAACGAATGAGAGTTCTTGTTGCTCCACATCCTTGCCAGTATTTGGTGTTGTCAGTGATCTAAATTTTGGGCATTCTAATAGGTGTAGTACCTTGTTTTAATTTAAGGTTTTCCCAATGACATATGATGTAGAACATCTTTTCATGTGCTTTTTTGCCATCTGTGTATCTTCTTTGGTGAGATGCCTATTAATGTCTTTGATCCATTTTTTAATTGGCAAGCAATCTTTGTATTTTGGATAGAGTCCTTTATTAGAAATGTCTTTTGCAAATATTTTCTCCCCAATGTGGCTTATCTTTTCATTCTCTTGACAGTGTCTTTTGTAGTGCAGAAATGTTACATTTTAATGAGTTTTTAACTCTCACACTTGTCCATACTGAACCTCCAACAATTTGTATTTACAGCATAAGTTTTTCTACCTTGATAATGGCTCCCCTGAAGTTTCTGCTTGTGGTTTTCTGGTCTGGTAGGTTGTGGTTCTTTGTATTTTTCTGTCAGTGTCTCCAATTTGGGGGGCAGTGGTTTGCTCTGAAATCTTACTTCTTTTACAAACTCAAAGAAGAGATGTTGATTTTTTTTAGTTTCTTTAGGTTTAACTTGTTAGGATAAAGTGGTGACTTTCAGGCTTTTTAACGTTGGGCTTGTCATGCTTGCTTTTTAAATTATGTGAGGAATAATATTTTAAAAGACACCATTCAAAGAAGTAGAAATGCTTTATTAATTATAGATACACATTGTTTAACTCTATAATATTAATGGTTTTCTAATGTATAAAAATTTGACCATAATAGTGACTGCTTTTTAGACTTTAAAAATAATTTCTTTCCCAAAAAATGGAATAGTAAATGAAATAGAAAGCATTAATAATTTCATAATCACTTGTCACTTTTATAATTTATTTTGCATTTCTTATCTTTAAAAAAAAGGAATCTTTTGCCCATTTTTTCTCTATGTAAAATCAGTTTTTCAATTCTTCCATCAGAGCTCTGAGTCCCATAACCCATTTTCTCAGTTATCTTCATCCGTCAATTACTCTTTATCTTCCTAAATCTTTCTTCTCTCTGAGTTTTTATTTTTCAGCATATGAACATGCTGCATTTGTCTAGAATATGTCTTTTCTGTAAATATTTGTTCTGCTACAAACACATCTGTCCTTTCCAACTTTAAGTAAGGATCCTTCCTCTGTCAGAAGAGTCAGCTCTTCCTGGATCTCTTGTGTTCCTACATGCCTTCTGGATGTGCCAAAACTGCAGGGCCCTGACTACTCTTTTACCATGGTCATTTCTTAGACAAAGAGCAGGCTTGCTTCCTGCTTGCTGAAGAAGCAGTGGATTCCCTATGCCTATTTTCCCTCAAGCACAGTGCAAACTCACTGCAAGTGTACCATCCATCTGAGTCCATTATGTCACCAAGACTCTGTGGCACTGGTATAAAAATAGACATATATGTCAATATATCTCAATAGCACTGAGACCCTAGAAATAAACCTATACATTTATGGTCAATTGATTTTCAACAAAGGTGCCAAAACAATTCAATGTCAAAGAAGCAGTTTTTAAACAAATTGTGCTAGGGCAGCTGGATGTTCACACATAAAAGAATGAAATTGGGCCTCTATTCATACTATATACAAAAATTAACTCAGAATGGATCAAATACACAAATGTAAGATAGCTATCTTTCTATCCATATATCTATCATCTATCTTAAGAGAAAATATAGGTGTAAATCTTCATGACCTTGGAATAGGCAATTATCTCTTAGATATTTAGATATAATACCAAAAGCAGAAGCAAGCACTCAAAGCTGATAAATTCGACTTCATCAAAATTAAAAAGTTTTGTATTTAAAAGGATGCTGTCAAGAAAGTGGATAGCAAAACATAGAATGGGACAAAATATTTAAAAACATTTATCTGGTAAGGTTCTAGTTTCCAGACTATATTAAAAACTCTTATAGTTCAACAACACAGTAATGAATAACGCAATTAAAAAATAGCCAGACATTATCCAAAGAAGATATACAAGTGACTCAATAAGCACATGAAGATATGCTTAACATTACAAGTTGTCAAGAAATGCAAATAAAAATTGAAAACATACTACTTTACCCATACTAGGGTGGCTAGAATAAAAAAGAGAGATAATAACAAGTGTTGACAAGGATGTAGAGAAATTGCAACTCTCCCATATTGCTGGTAGAAATGTAAAAATTGTGCAAGTGCTTTTGTAAAATGGTCTGGCTGTTCTTCAAAAGGTTACACAGAGTTACCATATGATCCCATAATTTCATTCTTAGGTATATCTCCAAAAGTAATAAAAGCACATATACACACACGTAAACATATACACAAATCCTCATAGCAGCATTAATCATAGTAGAGTGGAAACAACCCAGATGCTCATTAAGTAATACATGGATGAACAAAATGTGGTATATTCATACAAAGGAATATTATTTGGCTGAATAAAGGAATGAAGTTCTGATACATGCTACCACACGGAGAAGCCCTGAAAACATCATGGAAAGTGAAAGAAACCAGACACAAAAGTCCATATATTATATGAGTCCATTTATATAAAATATCCAGAACAGGCAAATCCATAGATACAGAAGTAAATTAAGAGTTGTCAGGGATTAGTAGGGTGATGAGGAGTGACTTCAAATGAGTATGAGGTTTCTTTTCGGGCTGATGAAAATGTTCTGAAATTAAATAGTAGTCATGTTTGTATAACTTTGTAAGTTTATTAACAATCATGGAATTGATCAATTAAAATGAGTAAATTTTATGGTATGTGAATTCTATCTCAATTAAAAAAGAAAACCCAAAACATTTGTTGAGACATAGGCCAGAAACAGGTGAGTTGGATCAATGGCAATTACATGACAAGACTTTTATTTTTATTTTCCCTGGGAAAGAGATTTTGAAAGAGAGCTAGAGCAACAGTTCTTCAGTTAGGAGTGGAGATCAGTACACAAAGTTGTAGTTTTGATATTAAAGTCTTTTCTTATTGTTTAAACTGTACACCAATCCTTTTGTGAGAATGGAAACTGAAGTCTTTTATATTTTACTTTTATTTTTGAAAATCAAAAGGGAAAGAAATTACAGTCAGAGGAGGTAGATACCCCAAGATATCAGGGATATAATTCCCCAGGAAACCACAGACAGAAGAAGGAAAGCCTGTGCAATTTCCAAATAGTGTGTTTTGGGCAGAAGTCAGGAACTTAAGCTACAACCCAATGCCAGGCACTTGAGCGAGGATGTAACCTCACAGCAGCTGTATAGGACACTGCTCCCTGATCCCATTTAGAGCAGTGGTCCCAAATCTTTTTGGCATGAGGGGCCAGTTTCACGGAAGACAATTTTTCCTTGGACGGGGGCTGAATTGGTTTCAGGATGATTCACGTGCATTACATTTATTGTGCACTTTACTTCTATTATTATTACATTGTAATATATAATGAAATACATAGCATCACTGCCTCAACTCCACCTCAGATCACTCACCTCCTGCCGTGTGACCTGGTTCCTAACAGACCACGGACTGGTACCAGTTAGTGGCCCGGGTTGGGACCCCAGATTTAGAGAGCAAGGATGAGCATGGAACTCATCGGTGCCATAAACTGGGACTAGCTGGTTTATATTCTTGTGGGTATCTAAGTAGATTGTTGGTCACATACAAATTAAAATTAAACCTATTTGCTTGTCTGAAAAACCTCATACTTACGGTCCTATATATCTCTGAGTGAAAATATCTTATGAATTTAAGCAGCTGAACAGGTTAATTTCTGATCATTGGAGACCTCTGTAGTCACCTAAAATGGTCCTTTTACTAAAAAATAATTTCAACTTTATTCTATGCAATTTTTGGTAGGGTCAAGAGAAATTATACTTTTGTAGATTATCTGGAATTTTCCTATTGTTAGTGTAGGAGTGATGTTCTTTTCAGCTTTCTACATCCTCAACAGAAGATAAAAATATATAACTTATTAAATAATTACTTTCCCCAGTAAATTAAAAAACTTCTATTATCTTTAAAATTCTCAATTATACTTAGATTTGTTACCACATTTTCTTATAATAGATTTCTAAGGATATTTGGGATTTTAAAGCTACAGAATTAAAACATCTATAAAGAGAAGTAAAATTGTCTTATCTATTTCAATATTTATAGTCAACATTTCACTTAAATCATTATCTAGGGCCTCCAGGGGGTTGTTAAATACTGCAGATGATGGTAGATATTTCTCACTTTTTAAAGCTGATTTTCATGATAGTTAATTGAGTATTTTACTGTTTAGCATAATAGCTATTATTGGTTTTTGTTAGTTTTCTGTATTTCCATTTACTTACAGTTTTTATGGGGGTAGCTACTTTATATTATTGAAGGCCTTTTTTGACCTCTATGTAGATAATACAAATCTGATTGCAATATAAGCTAAATGAATGTAGAAGAAATATAATAAAAACTCAGATGTTATGGCATAAAAAATAAATACAAATAAAAGAGAAATAAAACCGAAAGTTAGTTCATTTAAAGATCAACAATGAAACCAGACATTGAACAGCAACAGCTGCAAGTGTCACAAAATGAGAGGCAATCAGACATTGCAAACCTCTTGATACAAGAATATAACACCAACTATAAAGTATTCTTGCCCAAAATATTGAAACAAAATCTGATCAACCTCAGATCCAGCTGTCAATTTATAGTAAATGCAGAGGACTGAGGATGATGTTAAACTACACCACTGAAATACTATCAGCAAAATCTGAACAGTGGCAAGCCCTACAGGAAAATCTGCTTTCTTCAATAAACAAATTGCAAGGAAAATTTAAAAAAAGAAGAAAGAAGGAAAACTTATTGATTAAAAGAGACTTAAATTAAAAAAGAGACAAAAGGCATAACAACCATTTAAAATCTGTGACTCATTGGGATAAAACAAGCAATCTATTTAGAAGTTATGATGCTTATGAGAAAAATGGAAATTTGAATACTAGATATTTGATATTAAGAAATTCTTAATTCTTTTAATTGTGATAATAGTACAGTATTGTGGTTATGTTAAAAAAGATTTCTTACTGTAGATTAGAAATGCAAATATTTATCATGAAATAATATGGTTTTTGTGCTTTGCTTCAAAATATTGTGGAATGGGGAGAACTGAGCAGAAGTTAAATGAATAAAAGTGACCAAAATTGGTACTTGTTGAAGTTGAATGACAAATATGTGGGAGTTTATTATACTCATTGATTCTGTATATATTTGAAATCCAAACAATGGTTCCAGGATTCTGGGGAATTTTTATATAGCCCTAAATTCTGTCAAATAATTAGGGCAATAAAAATGGAAAATGGATTTATATAAAAGATCAATAAATTAGGTAATCCCTAATTAAGTAAAATATAATTACAGATATCTAGCAAAAGATGACCCAAGGAAAGGCAGTTATGTTTACACTAATTACTACGTAAGAAGTAGCAAAGGTTTTAAAAGATAACCATAAGTCACCAAGTCCAGATTGTTTTATACAATTCAATTCAACTTTCAACCTAACTTTTAAAGAACACATACTTTTAAAATTATTTATTATTCCAGACCTTAGAAAAGAATGCAAAATGGCCACAGTTAATTTTTAAAAGACAATTTAAATACTGAATACTAGTAAGAATAGTTCAAACAAAAATATATACAAATATACTTTGGGAGGCAGAGGCGAGAATATTGCCTGAGCCCATGGGTTTGAGAACAGCCTGGGCAACTTGGTGAGACCTCGTTTCTACAATAAATCAAATAATTAGCTGGGTGTGGTGGTGCTCACCTGTGGTTCCAGCTTCTTGGAAGGATGAGGCAGAAGGATGGCCTGAGCTTAGTGGGTCGAGGCTGTAGTGGCCATAGAAGTGCCACTGTACTCCAATCTGGGCGATGGAGTGAGACTCTGATGAAAAAAACCACCCCTCCCAAAACCATACATATATATATTTATATGAATAAATACAAATGTAGTAAATAAAATATTAGCAAGTTAAATTTAGCAATTTATTAAAAAATCATAAACAATTAGTATTTTGGTTTTCAAAGTTGAAAGATAGCTTAACATTAGGAAATCTATTAATATAAATCATGACCTTAACAGATTAAGGAAGAAAAGTCACATACTTATGTTAATAGACATTCTTCCATTTTTGGTATTGCTGTACATATTTGGAAGGTGAATTTTATTTCAGTTCTCTCCTCAGTTTGTAGTTAACCTGTGGAGTGATTAGCAAATTTTCTAGCCCAAAAACTTGCCTATTGGAGAGTAAGGAAAGAAAGCGTATAGAAAATATTTTCAAGTTTTTCTAGAAGAGCAGACTGCTAAGGCAGTTCAAATTGGTTCAAATCAAGTTCATTATGCGGCACAGAATTATTGTACGATATATGATGATTAAGATTGCTCTAATGGAATAGATTTTGTGTCCTATTAAAATACAAATTATCTTGGCAGGATTAATATATTTGACTTCACTTACCAATTAGCAGAGGGGACTTCGTTAGGAAAGTGGAAAGAAAATATATTGGATACTTAAGATACGAGAAAGGTTTATCATCAAAAGGCAAAGCATTTCAGAAAATCAATTTTGCTGATCTAACACTGTGGCTTAGGGTGAGCCCTGAATGTCTATGCTCTAATCACAGAGGCTGACAAGAAACGGAAGGGTAGATTCAGAGAGAGGGCAGACAGGAGATGAGATTTAGGATTCAGGAAATGCTTCCCATGGTTTCAACTTTTGACAGACACTTTAATGTTAGCAAATACTACGATTGTTCACAATTTATACACAAGGAGACTGAATTTTAGAGAAGTTTTAACTTGCACTAAATGACCTAGCTATTAAAATACTATGCCAAATTTTAATTCCAATTTTTTATGACTCCAAAGTCATTGTCATTTATATAGAAATAAATAAAAGAATAGTAAACTATGACATTGTTTTCAATAATGAGAATATGACATGAGTATTAAATTTTTTTTATAATGAGAATGAGATTACCTAAGCATATCATACATAGCACACAAATATTTCATTAACTGATTTGTTAGAAACTCCAGTGAGATTTGAAAACAGAAAATGTCCTTTTATTAAATACAAAAATTACAATTAACCAGTGGGGATTATTATATTTATTTAATATATATAAATTTAACGTGGTATTAAAACTAGGCAAGCGATATGTTTCTTTCTTGATAGTCAAGGTTTTGCAAAGTTACTTTCTGGAGAGTTTATATATATTATATATATATATAAAATATATATACACGTATATAATATATACACACACTTTCTCTCTCTCTGAATATATATATTCATTCATATACATATATGTATACATATACATATATTCAGAAAAATCATAATGTTTGCTATTATTAAAATGCCTGTCAAAAGCTGGGATCATGGGAAACACTTCTTGGGCGCTAATCTCTTCTTCTGCCTGCCTTCTTTCAGAGTCTGTCATACACTTTCTAATTGGGAATTAATGAATGTGTCATTCAAATAGATATGAATTCACTAAAATTTGGCATAGTATTTTAATAGCTAGGTCGTTTAGTGCAAGTTAAAACTTCTCTAAAATCCAGTCTCCTTGTGTATAAATTGTGAACAATTGTAGTGTTTGCTAACATTAAAATGTCTGCCAAAAGTAGGGACCATGGGAAGCATTTCTTGAATGCTAAATCTTGTCTCCTGTTAATGAAATATTTGTGTGCTATGCATAATATGCTTATGTAACCTCATATAATATATCTATATACCTGGATATCTAAATGAATGACACAGATATAACCTTTCTAATGAGTCATTTAAGAAAATATGATTTTAATATTTATAAGGTGAATTTAAAATTATGTGTTTTTCATCTTTATAAGAGTTGTGTCATAAAGTCTACTCTTCACGTGATTACTTACACAGGGCTTGTAGATTCCACTTCAGAGCACAATAAGAAACAAACTAGTGAGATTTTCTTTTTTAGGAAGAATTGTTTAGTTTAAATATCGACAGCTTATTTTTTCCAAATATTTAATTTGCAGTCTATATTGACTAGAAAATGAAATACAATATTAATTTATATAATCTATGATATGAATGAATTGTATGTGGGTATAGTCAAATAAATTTTCTTAGCACTTTTGGCAGTTTATTGTTAGAATTGTTAGAATTCTGTTATTGTTAGAATGAAGCTTTAGAAATAGTTTTGGCATTTCATTCATATATACATTTTTTAGACATTGCAAAATGATCCTCTTGAACCATTTTGCATTGCATTGCTAGCCAAAACTTGTTTCCTCAAAGCCTTACCAAAAGATGGTGTTGTCATACTTGATTTTCATGTCTCTATCTAAAAAGTAGTTAAGCCCTTTGCTTGTGATAAATTGCAAGGTTTTATTCCTGTTTATCTTTTACATTGACTTGGCAGTTGTTTTAATTTTTTTTGTGTTTTTGGAGGGGAGGTATGTAGTCTCACTCCGTCGCCCAGGCTGCAGTGCAGTGGCACACTCATGGCCACC
>CAUYQG010064432.1:0-10314 GCA_963574415.1 Tarsius wallacei | reverse complement strand
CCTTCCAAGTAGCTGGAATTACAGGCGCGTGCTACCACACCCGGCTAATTTTTTGATTTATTGTAGAGATGAGGTCTCGCTTGCCCAGGCAGGTCTCGAACCCGTGGGCTCAGGCAATCCACTCACCTCAGCCTCCCAAGGCGCGGGATTACAGGCTGAGCCACTGAGCCCGGCTAATTACCAAGTTTTGATTTGAGCAGCAAGCATCATTGATTAAAACAGGGAATGCAGAAGATGCAACAAACTTTGGTGTTCGCATATTCCATTCAAATGCCCACAAAACAGAGCTAGTCGGACACTAACCAAGCAGCAGTCAGTCACACATGTGGGTTTAGGAAGGTGATCTTGGTCTGGACAAAGGTCAGGAATCATCAACACAAAAGTTATCATCAAAATTATGTGAGGGAATGACTGAAGTAGAGGGTGGACACAGAGAAAAGGGAATAATACCACAGAAGAAGAGGAACTCGTATATTGGACAAGAGCAAGAAGACCTGAGAGGAGATGCAGAAGAAAATGGTGTCCTCAAAGACTCTGTAATAAAGACCTACAAGGGAGCACCAAACTTCACATGCACTACACAAAGACTTTTCTGACTCAGCATAAAGATTCACCCGGCTCTGAGAAAGACGTTTACAAATGTTATAGGTTTTAAAAATACAACTTTGCTGCAGCAAGTTCCTCTTTATTATAAACTTGATAAAAAGATAACATTTGATTGTACCACTTTAGCATTTGTTTTATAATTGTATAGTCTTCTTGTTTTCTTATTTTAAGTGTATCCCCCAAAAAACCTTTTTGAACATTATACATCAACGAGGGGGGACCCCTCCCCAAAGAAACGGAAATTGTTTATTTAAAATTGTGTATAAGCCAGGTGTGGTGGCTCATGCCTGTGATTCCAGCACATTAGGAGGCCAAAGTGAGAGGATTGCCTGAGCCCAGGAATTCAAGGCCAGCCTGGGCAACTTGGTGAGACCTCGTCTCTATAATATATCAAAAAATTAGCCAGGCATGGTAGCACAGGCCTATAGTTACAGCTACTTGGAAGGCTGAGGCAGAAGGATCTCTTGAGCCCAGCAGGTCAACGCTGGGGTGGCCGTGAGCATGCCACTGCACTCCAGCCTGGGCGACAGAGTGAGACTCTGGCTAAAAAAAAAAAAAAAAAATTAGGTATTTATTCTTACATGTTTCACCTTCCAAGTACTCTCCTTTGATGCAATTCACCTACCAAGACGCATTTTCTACTGCTCAAAACAGTTTTTGAATTCATCCATTTTGGTGCTTTTAGTGCTTCAGCCATTTTTTGTTTGTTTCATCTCTTGCACAATGGCCAAAGGTTTCCCTTTGAGGACTTTTTTCACCCAGGGAAACAAAAAAAGTCACTCAGGCAAGATTTTTGGTCAAAAACCGCTGAATACTCAGTCAGCCTGGTGTGGGCAGGTGTGCTCGGAAATCACCCATCATAAGTGGGCAAACACATTGAAAGAATCTACCAAAAAATTCACAGAAGCTAAACACAGCCTCTCATAACAACACTAGCTGGTACATCAATGCTGATGGGTTCCTAGAACACTTACCTAGTGGGGGAAGACTGTACTACAAGAGGCCCACCCTCCAAAAGATAATTCCAGGTTTTTTGGGGTCCCCCTTGTACATTGCTATGTTATAATGCCTGTCTTATAATTAATAAGATCTCCATTTCTATCCTATCAAGCTATCTTCAATGTTCCTTTATAATAGCAATGCCTTAAACAGTGCCACCCTGAACCTGATTTAGGTCAAGAAAGACTGCAGATGTTCCACTGTTCTACTCTAAATAGAGGAACAAAAGTGTGTAAAGGCTTACTTAGTTTTTATCTATTCTCCTGCAATGAAGGGCATCCATAAATTGCTGCTTTTGGGGGGGAATATACCAGGAGGGTCTCAAATCATTCTACAAAAAAGATACCTTACCTGCCCATGTATGTTTGTTGCAGCTTGATTCACAATAGCAAAAACATGGAACCAATCACGTTGCCCATTGAAGCTGGACTGGATTTTTTAAAATGTGGTACCTATATATAATGGAATATTATGTAGCCATAAAGAAGGACAAATATATGGACTTTGCAGCAACTTAAATGGATTTGGAGTCGATCATACTCAGTGATCTATCACAGAAACAAGGAACAGAGTACCATATGTTTTCACTCATAAGTGGACCTTGAACAATTATTATAATACTATAAGAAAGGAATTGGGAAACTGTCGGGGAGGGGGAGTGGGACTGGCAGTTGAGAGAAACTGCTAGGGGAAGGAGGGGTAGACACCATCAACAAGGGTATCTGCATGATCAATGTTTATATACCTAATCCTGAAATATACCCCACATCTTTATAATAATAAAAAATTGATGCTTTTATTCTGTGTGTGTATATATATATATAACTAAGTTTATCAAATATATATTCTTTTCTGCTGAAATTTTTCTTTGGCTTTAATCAGTATTTAAAACCCCCTTTTTTACAGTCAGTCTGTGATTGGCAGAGCATGGCATGAAAAAAAGGATGCCCTGGCAAACAGCCTCCTGTCTTTTATTATAAAATATATTCATGATGCAAAAAAAAGCGATAAAATAGAACTGTTTGAGCTCTTTCCAGTCACTGATGTTATTCTATCCACACGTCTGCAAAGCCTCAACTATCCACCCTCAGGAAGAAATCGACAAGGCAGGTTTCTCATTTTCCTAATTTCAAGGTGACTGAAGCCCTAGAGTCTCCTATAACTGATGTTCATGGATATTTAGGATTTATACTCTTCAGGAAACAGACAATTCATACATTTTAACACTCAAATCAACCTTGAGTGCCCTTCTATGCCTCTACAGGTAATAAAGATGTGATGATCAATTTTGTACATTTTCTCACCGGCATCTTACATGAGCTGTGAAAGTTTAATAGGGTTCTATTTCTGAAAATTATGCTATGTTGCTTTAGCTATTCTGATATGCAAGGATTTGGAGAGGTGAATCATGCATTCTGTTGCTTAGAGAGATATTTCCAAAGGAAAAAAAGTCTGAGTTCCCTTCCAAACCTAAAACTTCCTTTCAAAATCTGCTTTGTTGAATATGTTATTGTTTACCAGGTGTCCCCTAAGTAATGTCTTCTCTTCTTAAAGGATAATTTCAAGCTAACATATTTGGAAGCAACCATCCTTTGTAGGAAGACATTTTTTTCTGTCAGAGCTAATTATATCTTTGAACTAGTGGAGTTGTGTTCATTTAGCCACTCAGTGTTGACTTTCCCAATTGCTCCTACCATTTGTCCAAAGGATGGACTTTTATATTCACCTACTTCCTTAAACCTGAAAAAAAAATGTGAATTACATACACAGCATTAGTAGTAAAATAAAATGTATCAGCTCTGAAGTATGATCTGCAACTAGTATCACCAGGGAACTCGTGAGAAATGTTCATTTTGCCCCTTCTCCCAGACCTAGTGAATCAGAGGATACAGGAATAGGGTCTAGCAATCTGAAGTTTAATAAACCCTCCAGTTGATGCAAATTAAAAACACCTGGGGCACTTTTTTAACAAATGCTAAATTATTGTACAAATGATTTGACTAATGAAATCAAAATCTCTGAGTCTGGGGCCCAGACACTGATACGTTTTCAAAACTCCCAGGTAATTCTAATGCACAGGCAGATCTGAGAGCCCCTGCTCAGGAGATATTCTGTCTTCATGGTGAAAATCACTCTCCAGTTTACCAGTTTCGCAATTTACTAGTTCTATTGATTGAGATGCTTGTTCTATCTGGTGAGAGTCTGAGTCTTTTTTGTATTTCATCCCCTGAGGTGCTTAACACAATCCCAGGCACACTAACTTTGAATAGAACATATTTTAATATTTGCTTCACAAAGAACCCTCCTATTTGACTCTCACATCTGAAACAAGTGGGTCATTATTACTTTTTTAAAAATAGGGTTCACAGAGGGTAACTGACAGCCTTTCTCACAGCTAATTACAGCAGAACCTGAACGGCCAACCCAGAGATCTTTCTAGCGCTAAAAAATTTTCCTTTTCTTCAACTTTCATCCAAGAGGTAGATCACAGAAAGCCTTCCCACTTAAGATTAAAGGGCTCTCTCCTACCCCATCTCCCCACCACCACTTCTGGACCAAAATGCACACCTTTCAAAGGGAAGTGATCTCTTTTTACATACATCTCTTCTTTCTTCAAAAAAAAAAAAAAAAGGCATCCTTTGGCTTCAGCATCATCACCAGCTACGGAGAGTTACAACTGTCCCCTGCAGAGAAATAAGGCATCATTCATTTCAAGTTGCTAAAATGCTGTGAATACAGAACACAATCTTCATTTTAAAAGTTCTGGAAAGGGAGAGAAGTGGGTAATAAATGGGCATGTCTCTGGCCTTATTGATCTTTACCACTGATAATTCTTAAAATAAAGGAAATCATCGAGAAGTTGTGACAATACGTTTTTTTCTAAATAAATTTGCTATTGTTTTAATCAGAGCCTTCAGATGGCTCAACACTTACTGTCATGAATACGTAGATCCAATGAAGTTGTAGCCTGAATAGCATGCAAATATATCCCCAAGCCAGCCATGCACCATCTGCAAGAAAGGCCTGTAAATAATCCTTCTTTTCCTTTCAAATCCAATCGATTATACTGTACACAAGCCATATTTACAGATGGATCACTGTACACTCTCTCATTAAAGGATTCTGAGTGTTATTTCCTTTTTCCCAGCATCTAAATGTTGAATAGTTCATCTGTATTCCTCAGCATGTCCATAGGCTAAGTGAAATGTTTTAGGTTTTGATCAGAACTATATTCAGGGGCAGCCACTGCCCTTAGAAAGAATCAGCATCTCTCTTGATTACCAGTTGTGCTAAAGAAAGTCACTCTTACAGTGTATTTTACTTTCACTCACAGAAATTATACAATTCCAAATATTTGGCAAGTTTTATTTACTGTACTGCCATAATAAAATTTAAACCTTGGTAATCCAAATAGGGAACAAAGCTAAAGAAACAGGATTATCTAGGATTATATGTGCATCCTTGATTCAGATGAGATCACATTATCATTCATGAGGGGAAAAGCCCATCAACTAGCTAGTGAAGATGTTATGTTACAATGCCATATGAAGTCTCCCGGTGTCAGATCACACTTCCTCTCAGGGCTAAGAAAGTTCACACCCTTCCCCTGATGACTGGCAAATAAGAAAGAACGGGTGAGCTGTTAAGTAAGCAGAAAAGAGCATAACACTAAAAATAAAGGTCAAGATTTTGCAACCAAGTCCAAGCTTGTTTTACTCACCCCATGACAGCTAATAAGAGACAAGATATTAGGGAAAGGAAAGTGACTTTTTCCGAAAAGCCAGCAACCACAAAAATGGTCGCCTAACACCCTAAAGAACCGTCTTAAGTTAGTGCGAATTTCAGGCTCCATTTTATGTTAAGGTCAGGGAGAAGAGAAGGGGGTTAAAGATCAAGAGGTGACTGAAGACCACAGACATTCGAATGTCAGCCAGGGTCCAAGGAAGTTGTAAAGCTTCTTTCTTCTCAGTCAGGTCACAATGTTCCTGTAAATCTTTAACACCACATTGTTACTTGTGTACAATGTGTGTACACTTTCCTTATCACCTAAAGGGTTAGCTTGGGAAAGGAACTGTTAGCATTTTTTTTAAAGCTGAACTGTAAGCTAAATTTCCTCTACAATTAGCTTTTCTATGTGCAGAACTAAGCAGAAGCTTTCAGCTTAAAGAATATTATTGCAGGATAGGTGGGGAAAGGGTCAGAAGCAAAATGGAGTTAGTCATGCTAAGCTTCCCTCCACTGTTACAATTTGAAATATAAACCACAGAAAGAAAGCTGTCAACGAGGTCACCCTCACATAAGGAGTACTGAGAAGAGAAACTGACATAAAAATTCTTCTTCTTCATAATTAAAGTTTAGAGGTTACCAAATACAAAGTGTAGAATCAATAGCCTCAATTCTAATTGTGAATCCACTAATTTGTGTGATCTTGGGTAATTTATTTAATCTTTCTATGCCTCAATAGCTTTATCTGTGAAGTGAGGCTAATAATGGTTCCTACAAAAGATGCTCAGCAAATAGCATGAAGTGAATATTTGCTATTATTATTCTTCTTTGAGGCCTTCTCTTAGACCAAAAAAGAGTTTCAGTGTGAAACATAAAGAATGGAGACTGAGTGATTCTTCTGGCTCTCCCTAGCTTTAAGCTTGTGCTCCTGGCCATGGAATGACAGCTTCCTCCTCAGTGGCTCATACCTCTGGTCTTCTCATTTTCCATGACCTTCTTTAAAAATCTTCAGCTCTTTGCCTCCCTTGTGCTTAATATACGAGTTACAAAGACTTTCGGGTCTAAATTCTTTTAGTTATATGAGAACTCTATCCTATAGAACTGTGCTAAAATATGAGTGGATTTTGCTAACATAGGATATAAAAACAACATTTAACTTCCAAAACTGTGGTAAATCAAGAGCTACCACATCTAGAGAGAATGCCAACAGGGATGAGCTGATTTCACTTACATTTATTTTTTAGAGAAAACACTCAGGTTAAAAAAAAAAAACTAATATTTGAGGTGTACCCAAGAACTACTGAAGTGCAGACAAGATTTAAATACTAAGCCTGTATAATGTATGTATGCACAAAGACAAGTACCTTCCAAACTCTGTGTGTTATTTATACCCACATTTTTCCATCCTCTATGATGTTAATTCACTCAGTTGATATTATAGAATAAGGCTCAACACAAACCTGAAATATGAGTCCAACAACCAGTTATGGTCTAAGCAACTCTTTTCAATCTGACCAAAATCAATAGATGTTAAAACCACGATTCTGGTCATGTTTTTCAGAATTGGTGCTAACTGTCCCATTTAAAAATTAATACTCATGGCCCTGCATATCAGTTAGGTCTCTTCCAAAATATTTATGTATCTACTGTCAAGTTAAAAGGATTAGAATATTTATTTGGGCAACTTTCTGATGTCTCTTTCAGTGCCAAATTGATAATTAATCTGACTCTGAGACGCAAGAGAGAAAAAATATTAATATATTATGGGCTTCTGACTGGATTTGATTTTTCTTTAATTATCTCAAAGAGCTCACTGAATAGCATGTTTGTTATTTATAGGGTAATTTATGTGAACCACTATTAGACACCTAGTGACAACCTAACACATAAGACACCTTGTTTTATGAAGAGAGAAAAGAGTTGTTAGAGAGACTTGAGGTGATTTCCATTTATTTTCCTCTTTGGAATAACACAAGCCAATATTCCTTTGCATAGCTAGCCTGCTAGGCAAACATTTATCAAGTGACATTCCACAAGACCCATTAAATTCCATGTGTGGCGTCCGACAGGATAAAAATGAGGATCTTTCCACATTTGGCACTGCAAACCTGAAGGGTTTTCAGCTTCTGTTGGGGATATGTTGGAATGAAACAAATGATAACAGAACAAAAACCTCTCAAGAAGATGATTATATGAGACAACTCCACATGTTCAAATCAGTTTGATTACCTCCCATAGGTTCACAGGCTTCGGGTGTAGCCTAGTATTTGGCAGTGTCAAAACATACTAATCGTAGATCCAATTCCTATTCTGAGAGTTTCTACTCTCCCAATGTATAATGGTGATAGTGACACCTATTTTATAGAATGACTATGAAGATTCCTCTTAATAATTTCATAAAAAGCCCTGCACATAACGGGTGTTCGATAAACAGTATATATTATCTTACTTTCTGTGCTTTTTTTTTCCTTCAGTGAGGTTTTCTTAAAATTAATTTTATTTATTGCTTAGATCAGATGAGTGTGAAATATTAAGTTAATTCCTGGGATATTTGAATAATTAATGTGAGATGTAGGTTAAGGAAGAATCCAATAAACATTGTTAGATGGCATCTAAGATTGGTGGGAAAATCATATATTTTCAATTTACAAAGATCTATATCTCCAAGAAAGTAATGATGGTCAGGAAGCACTGAATGAGATTTGAAAGAAATACTAAAGTAAGCCATTGAGTGGACATTTTAGCTACTTCTGCACACACCAAGCATAAGGAAAGACTAACAAGAATCACATCGATAACTCTAGTCAACAGAAAGGGGCCTCGCTTTCCTCAAATATCCAGATAGCTCGGAAAGATTGTCCATTATTTTCAATTATGTAGTAATTGTTCCAATTCTATAGCTCATGTGTCACATATATAGATACAGTCTATTTCTTTGAAATTCTACAAAGAAGAAAACGGCTCCTTAGTTGTACTGTAGTCATGTAAAAGCAGTTTTAAAAGCAATCAAGCCATTTAGTTAAAGGCAGACCAGGAGAGTGCAATTTTAAGATAGTGCACTTTTATGAGTCATCCAGGACTCGAAGAGTATTACAGCTTTAGGGTTAACCTAAAGAACATATCCCAAACTTTACTGCCTCTATGCAGTTAAGGAAGTGCAGTTTCATTTTTCTTCTGCCCAGGCACTATGCAGAGTTATTTATCAAGTGGGAAGTAGAAGAAATAGATGACTCCTAAAGTCTTTCCCATCAAAGGCTGTTTTGCTCATGGGTCCATTTCCCTTTATTAGCCTATACTCTTAGGCTATGACTGCACATGAAATAAACCATAGAATTGAGGCCACTGTACAATCAGTTCATATCTAACACTTTTGCTTTCATCCTAAATGTGTAACTGCTTTTCACCCTGAATTATTCAAATAGTATCACAGCTTTATACTATATCTCACTTTCCATGTATAGATAGGCAGATTTCATTTATGGTTACAATTTATATGTTTCCATGCTTGATAATAAAGAACAAGGTGCTGAATGATAGAGATTTTTGAAGTCATTGACATGGCAAGATGAATTCTCGTAATAAAAATGAGATTATTTTTCTAAGCTCAAAAATAAGCTAAGTTTGTACAATTTTTGAAGTTTTATTTAAATCTAAATTATTTTTAAATGAGGAATTATATGTAGGTCAAAAACTAAGAGAAATTCTTTTTAAAATACATTTTCAGATGGGTTTAGAGTCTATCATATTCAGTGATCTGTCACAGAAACAAAAAGTTGAGTACCACATGTTCTCACATATAAGCGGACACTGAACATTTATCATGGCACTATAAGAAGAGGTATGACAGTGGCAGAGTGCTGCTAGAAGGGGGGGGGTCACATAACATTAATAATGGTATCTGATCTCAAGCCAGGCGAAGTGGGGACCAAGGGGAGGCCCAAACTTTGCCTGCAATGGAAAACTCTTATCTACCTAATCCTGAATTATACCCCAAATCTTTAAAATAAATAAAAATAAAATAAAATACATTTTGTCTTATCCTAAATATGTGTAGTTTTATTCCTATTGTCATTATCTTTTTAAATATGACTATTGTGATGATCTTTTAACTGGTCCTGAAGTCTCCAAGCTCATACCCTTCAATCCATCTTTCTTGCTGCCATCACACTTCTTAATTAAAGACCTCAATAAAACATTGCCTGGAATGAAGTGTTTCAATGACACCCCACCACTGCTACCTTCATTGCTTATAAGATAAAGTCACAGTTCAGACACTTGAATCCAGGTCTACAGAAACTTTGACAACTTCCTCAGACTCACTTTCACACCACTTAGCCATTAGCACACATTACTTGCACTTCTCCAGGCATGACATGCATTCAATATCCTTGTGTTTTTGCTGATGATGCTTTCTTCACATTGTTCACAGATGAAAAATGAACTATCTTTAACACAACCTTGCTGTTTTCTTTGGTGTTTTCCCTGGTGTCTACCCACCTCCAAATATGAATCCATCTTTGGAGTCCTCGTAGTATGCAACTTCATATGCTGAAATGTTATTCAGTCTCCAAAACTGATATTAAGTGTTTTCTCCCTAAATAGGCTACCATGTGATTTTTCTTCTAAACTGGAATGTTTTTGAGAATGGAAGAGAGTCTACTAAGAGCTATTGTAGGACAGTAGATGTCAACTGGAACTATCCCACACAAGCTAGCATGTATGCTTGTCCATTTCATAAAGGCTTTGTTTGATTAGCAAAACTGAATGAGTCCTTCTACCTTAGACTTCTCTTATGCCATTGCATCTTTTTTTTTTTTTTTTGAGTTGGAGTCCCACTCTATCGCCCAGACTGGAGTGCAGTGGCCGCTCCCGGCCACCGCAGCCTCGACCTGCTGGGCTCCGGCGATCCTTCCGCCTCAGCCTTCCAAGTAGCCGGAATTACAGGCGCGCGCTACCACGCCTGGCTAATTTTTTTGATTTATT
>CAUYQG010064431.1:0-29838 GCA_963574415.1 Tarsius wallacei | reverse complement strand
ATCTCTCCATTATTGTCTTGATATCTAGATTTGTAGTTTGAGACCAGTCATTTTGGGGGCTCTTCATTGTTTGCATTCTGAAGTCAGTTTTCTCAGTGTCTGCCTTCCCAGGGGTCTGGGAGAGACCCATATTCTTCTTTTGGTTTTTCTTCATCTGTGTAGATTTCTCTCTCTCTCCTCCTTTCCTTCTCCTTTTTTAATTCTGTTTTTCGGGGAAGGTGGGGTTGCTTGTGCAATCTCCTGTTCTTCCTTATGAGGGTCCTCTGGCTTTGTTCACTTTTGAGGTTGGAGTTTGGGCTGCGGGCTGTACTTTTTGCAGTTTTGAGGTTTAATTGAGGGGGAAGCTGTGATTCAGAATCTATATCCCGATTCCAGCGTCCACCTATTGGTGTATGAGCCCACTGGAACCTATTTCCCACCGTCTCACAATCTTTCTGGGCAGCAGAAAGTAGGTTTGGTCCCTTTTGAACTGAGCTGGAGGCTGCTGGTAGGTGCGCGGGGCAACGCAAGTCTCTGCCTGGAGAATAGCCGAAGTGATAGTTTCACTTTCACGGATCCTTTTTCTCCACTCTTTGGGTCCTTGGGCAACCCACTGTGATGGACTGTGGTAGCATGGGAAGCACCGGGGATCAGCTGCACAGCTGGGCGCTCTATCCGGGGCACCAGAGCTCCGGATTTCAGAGCTCCAAAGGGCAGGCGGTGAGTGGCAAAAGTGGCCCTGGATTGCTCTCAGCGTATTTCAGTCAGAAATGGAATCAGTTTCTCTGAGGGGCAGGTGCCCAGAGCCTCCCAGGGTGACCGGAGGCTCGGTCTGGGTATGATGTAGCCAGGGAGGGAGCTGAGACCTGAGATTTCCTACCCATGAGGGAGCAGCTGGGGACACAGTAGCCGGCCCTGTGTGGGACCGTGGGTGCTGGGCCTCGGGCCAATGCGTCTGGCTGTGGGCTAGGGGGTGGGGGAAGGAAAGCAAGAGTCTTTTTGGGGAACTCACATTCGGAGAATCTCACAGTTCCACCTATGCCGTCGCCATCTTAACCAGAAGTCCTCCACCAAGTTTTTCTACATCAATTTTTCTAGGTTATTTTAAATATGTAAGAAATGTATGTTTCTTTCTGTCCTGCCTACCTCCTCTATTACATTGAGGGAGAATATCATCTCTTTTGCTTCCTTTATTCTTTTTTTTTCTTTTCTTTTTTCATTTTCTTACCTCACAGCCTCTGTATATAGGGCTGGGAAAAAAACAGATTTTTAATTACATCTGATTAATTTAAAACTCTAAAATCAAATATTCTGGCCTTGGCTCAAATTTTAATTAGACATTTTGACCATCTTATCCAACTGATTCCATATGTAAATCTGTTGATTAGTGAATAAATCTGCCCAAAAATGCTTGTCAATAAAGATGACTCCTTGATCAAGTTAAGATTATATAATTAAGCCTGCAATAGACTTAGAATTATAAGAAAGGTGAATTACAATAAACATGTTCTGAAATCAAGTAGGAAAGAAAGTTTACATTACAAAGTCATTGAAAAATAGTGAAAAACCAAGAACATAGTGTCTTGGAAGGTATTATAATGTTATCACTTTCAAATATACAGTCACTCAACTTTTAAAGTATTTCAATGTTAAGAGCCTCAGCTCAAAATTGTTTTTGACAAATAAGACTTCTTTAGTATCAAGTATTCATACATAAATTTTACACAGAATCTTGCTGATAGTCGGCTTAGCAAAATGTTTTTTTATGCAGATTGTGTAAGGTGATTGTTAATCCAATGCACAGACCACGCCTAGTTAAAATATCCAATTTCTGTTGCTTGGATTAACAACATTCTATTTTTTTTAAGAATCAAATCTTGTGACCACAGTCAAGATAAGATTTGGTCTAAAATTATTTCCCCTATAAGAGAATCACATCATGGAAAATAATAAAATTCAATTAGAAATACCCTGCTCTACTATACATTCCTATAGTTTTCACCACAAAAACTGAACACCAAAGAATAAGTTTGGAAAAAAAAAGTCTATTATACAAAGAGAAAAGTTTAAAAATGTGTAAAAACATTTATATTGCCTTTTTCAAAAGATAAAAATAAAACACACACTCACCCAAACTAAAACAAAACTACTCCAGATATGGAACCATTCAGGATGACACCATTTCAGAATATTCAGGATTGAATATTATTAAGATGGTGCAATAATTAAAATGTATTCTGCCAGGCACAGTGGCTCATGCCTGTAATCCCAGCACTTTGGGATGCTGAGACAAGAGGATTGCCTGAGCCCAAAGGTTCGAGACCAGTCTGGGCAACATGGTGAGACCTTGTCTCTACGATAAATCAAAAATTAGCCAGGCGTGGCATGCACCTGTAGTTCTAGCTACTTAGAAGGCTGAAGTGGAAGGATTACCTGAGCCCAGCAGGTAGAGGCTACAGTAACTGTGAGTGTGCTACTGTACTCCAGCCTGGGCGACAGAGTAAGACTCCAGTTCAAAAATAAATAAAATGTAAATATATTCTATGGAAAACAAAAGAAACATTTTCCAGTTCTACCTGTCTCCATTGTGCAGGTGTGACAGGAAACCTCTAAAATTTTTCCTCAAACACTGAATCTCCAGTGATTCAAGCCAATATTTATCCCATACAGCTCAACTGTGTAGCAGATGCAGTCTATATTCTATTTTTATTTTTAATGACACTTAAGTTATTTCAGTTTTACAGACAAAAGAAGCCATGTTAAAATGGAACTACCACAATACAACTTTAAAGTTTAGTCACATTTTGACTATAATGCCCTGTATTTCTGTTAGCAGCAGCAGCAGCAGCAGCCATCCTTCTCTTTACATCCCGAACACACTCTGAACTATCAATATGAAATGAGGTTAAACAATGTTTTCTTGGTCATCAAATCATCATGAACGAATATAATATTGAAAGTGAAAGCTGCAAATTCAAATAGTTTGTATAATAAGAATCAACTTGTTAAGCAAAAAATATAAACAATTACCATAGGTATAATTTCTCATTTTCTTTCTATTTAGGCCAAAAGTGAGCCACGAGAAATAATCTGTCATTCATACTAAACAGCATAAATGTAACTAAATACAATTCTATCTTCAAAACTGAAAAAAAAATCGCTACACTCTTCAATACTTTTAAAAATTCCCATAGATGCAACTACTATAGGGAAAGAAAGCTTGCAAACATTTAAATTGTCCAGTTTTATTTTCCGTTATTTTAAAAAATATGTACAAAAGAATTTAAGCTATTAATGGGTTGGGAGAGGAATATGGCAGAATGATGAAGATGAAGATATTATGGTCATGGAGTCCTAGGTTTAAGCTGCTAGGTGATTCAACGCTAGGCCTCAATTTCCTAATTTTTTCCTTTCTTTTAAATTTTATTTTTAACTGACAAATTAACAATTTTATGTATTTATGGGGCACAGTTTCCTTATTTGTAATATAGGGATTCTTACCATACTGTAGTTTATAGGGCTTTTGTGAGGATTAAGTGAGAGAATGCAAATAAAGTATGTAATACTTAAACCATTCATTCATTCAACAGACAACTGAGGACTTACTATGTGCAAGTTCAGTAAAAAGATGAACAAAACAGTCCCCACACTCAGGAAACTGTCTTTTTAGTATGAAAGATATAGAATAAAATGTATAAATACAGGCCCATCATAGTGGCTCATGCCTGTAATTCCAGCACTTTGGGAGACTGAGGCATGAGGACTGCTTGAGCCCAGGAGTTCAAGACCATTCTGGGCAATATAGCAAGATCCTGTCTCTACAAAAGATAAAAATTAAAAAAATTAGCTGGATGTGGTGGTGCATGTCCCCAGCTACTCAAGAGGCTGAGGCTTCAGTCCAGGAGTTTGAGGATGCAGTGAGCCATGATCATGTCACTGCATTCCAGCCTGGGTAACAAAGTGAGACACCGTCTACAAAGCATGTATACTTGTGATAAGTTTTATTATAAAGGAAATAAAATAGGTTCAGTGACTGAGGAACTATTTCAATTGGTGGGGGTGATAAAAAAAAGTTTTAGGAAAAGGGGGACATGTAAGCAGAGGCCTTAAAGATGAGAAGTCAGAGAGAGAATGCTAGGCAGAAGTCAGCATTAAGAAAGGTTCCCAAGAAGGCAGGAAAAGCACATTCCATTGAGAGAAGGCCAGTATGACTGCAGAACAGTGAGCCACAGAAGTAATATGAAATTTGGAGGGAGAGGTGATATACAGAGCCAGCAGGTCTATGTAGCCATGGTTCAGACTTTGGATTTTGATTCTAGGTAATATAATGGGAAGCCACCAGAGGGTTTCAAAGAGGGACACTATCATATTTAACAAGTTTATGGGTCAGGAAAAATCCACTGCAACATTCCATTTAGCTAGGAAGATTGAGTTTCAAAGTATTCTGGAACACTTGCCTTTGTTTTCAAATACCATAGCTCATTCCTTTTAGGTGGAAAATTCTAAAACACACTAGCCATTTCCTGCCTTGATTAAAAAAATAAAAGACAGCTAAACAATTAAAAACTAGGTTATTATTTTCTCTTTTTTGAATGCATTATGATCAATAGCTAAGCTGAGTTATGGTTATAAGTAATTTTTATCACTTGTCTCTAATTTTGAACTATGCAGTATCTAGTTGCTCAAGAATCTGGGCAACAGAGCTGGTCAAATTTCCTGGCAAATAAATGAGTGAGTTAAAAGGCTTAATGAGACTAAGTCTGTGTCATTAAACTTTTTTCCATAAAATCATCACCTTCACCACATTATTACTGAACATCTTTTATTTAATAACATTCAAAGTGTTATTACCTAGTCAACAATACTCAGTCTACAATGGATAAACAATCCAGTTTGTCTTTCTACTCTTAAAGGATACTATGAATTGTTGGAAAAAGCCCCAAACTGCAATTATTTAATCCACCATGAATGCCTTTATCTCTCTTGTTGACTTCCATATCACCATGTAACATATGGGGTATTCTAAGCTCTTTTCGCTCCCAGTTCAGGAACTCCAGCTGCTGATAGGACTCCCCCTCCTTCCTATCCCGTTTCCCCTTATTCTTAGCAAAATTGTCTCTAAAATTTATCTCCTCTCCACTTCAAAAATGCCGTCACTTTTATTTTCCTTTCCCCATTTCAGAAAAGGGTTTCTCTGAATTTTCAAGATTAGTTCTTCTATCTGTGCTATTGACAACCCCTCTAGCTTCAAGATTTATTCCATCTGCTTTTTTTTCTCTTCAGTCCCTCTCATTTTACCCTCACTCTTTCACAAATGCTCAAAGGTGGATGGATGGATGGATGGATGGATAGATGATAGTAAGGCAGACAGACTGCTTGCCAAATTTTACTTACTCTCCTGCCACACACTCTCATGCACTTGTTTTTCTGCATTTCTGACTCTACCAATTTAACTCAGGCTATCATTGTCCCTCACCTAAAAAGTAGCCAATCATTTTTACATAGCCAAACTAATCTTTCAAAAAACATCCTGATCATAATACTCAAATATCTGAAATTCATCCGCAAGCCATACTGTCTACCAGTAGAAATCTTATTTTTCTGACATTCAATTATTTCAATAATCTGGTTCCAACCCACCTACCCTCATAAAACAATCTTGGGCTGCTATCCACTATCTTTATTTTACCAACAAATTTCAATATAATACAGCCTATCATCACATCCTTTTCCACACTACCTCAATTTCTCATCCACTACTTGAAGACTTAACTTATTAGGTTTGTACTAACTCTGAGTGGTTAGTGCCAGATTTGAATTGCAGTATACTTGTTAAGGTTGAGTCAAAATACTTCCTTCCTGATCTGCATCCTTTATAATATAACTGTAATGATAAGTATAGCACTTTCCTGAGTTCTTTGAGTCGTTCTAATGTATTCTTGAATCTGAGGGAGTCCTAGAAAACTCCAGGATTTATAGCCAATCAGCAGAAGTGCAGGTGGTCTGGAAGCCCTCAAAGTGAGGCTGGCATCTGAAGTAAAAGCAGTCTTGTTGAGGACTATTCCCTTTAATCATGGGGTATGCATTAACTGCAAGTGATTAGTGCCAGAACTGAAGTACACTACACCTGCTAGGGTGGAAAAAAAATACTTCCTTCCAAAGCCTTTCTACCAAATCAAGACAAAGTTCTAGGACCATTATTCAAGACTATTCAAGCTCTTTCTAATTTACCACAGAAAATAAAATTTTGTATTCTGTGAAGTCATAGCAATAATGTAGTAGCTGGGGAGTAGAATGGGAAAACGAAGGATATGGGGGAGAGATTTTAAAATACTCATATAAGATACAGTGTATCTATACTAAACTACTTGCAATTGTTGATTATTCCCTATAATTCTCTGTTTTCCAACTTATGTATATGTCACTCACCCATACCTAAAATTTGTTACTTCTTCTCTCTACCCATGAGAATCCTATCTGAATTTTAAGGGTCTAAGCAAATGCTACTTCCACAGTGAAGCCTATTTTGGTTCTCCTAAATGAAATTGAATTTTAAATCTCAGTTTTAAGGCAAATGAGCATATTAGAAAGCAATAAATAAAAAGTAATCACAGTTCTACCATTTCTAGCATAAACCTGAACAAGTCATTTGAGCTTTTTAAACATGTAAAATAAAGATAGCACAAAATAACACACTATATTACCCGAAAAATACTTTTGCCTCAAAAAACTTAGAAACACAATCTTTTAAAAGTATAGCTAAGCCCTAAGGGGAACTGCCAGTAGCCACTGATGAAGAGGAAGCAAGAAATCAGAGTAATAAACGAATACAGCAGTGAAGGTATAGCTACTACACCCAAAGGGCCAGAAACTCAGAGTCTGGTGGGGAATGACAGACATGACCTTGGGTCCATGTAAGATGGAGCTGGATCTGAGCCCTTTGCATAAAGATAGGATCTTTGTGAACAGATGAATTAGAAAATAAAGTAACAAAAACTGCCTACTGGTAAAAGAAAATGACAGATCTTAGCCTGCACTCCAGGTAAAGAGGTGTCATTTCTACTGAGTATTCATAAACACAGATCTACCTTCACATGCATTTGAAATTCTGAACATAAGCTCACAACTGCAAAATATAAAACAAAGGAGGGAACCTGCTACCATAAATAAGAGTCAGCAAAATTAAACAGCAGAATTAAAACCCTGAGAACTCAGATAATAAAATTTTCAGTTACAGGATTCAAAATGTTTAAAGAAATAAGAGAGAATGATAACATAAGCAATAAACAATCTAATTCTAGGCAGATTTTTAAAAAACAAAATTAAAAATAAAATAAAAAACTAAAATTAAAAACTTAAACACAACTGAAGAGTCAGAGATAGTCCTAAACAAGATACTCATAACTTAAGATTTAAAAAAAGACAAAAAATATGAAAGAAAAAAGTTTAAGAGCAATGAAAAGTGGAATGAAAAAAGCCTACCTAAGTTTATCTGGAAGACATAAAAATAGGAAAAAATAGAGGATGCTAATCATTCAAAGATATAATACTTTATAATTTTCCAGTGCAAATAAAAATATACATTATTCTCAGATACAGGAGGCATAATTTAACATAAATTATCTAAACAGAATTTCAAAAAGAATCCTTATCTAGGCACATTATAGCAAAATTGCATACAGAATAATTATCTTAAAATAAAATAATATCTTCCTTGCCCCCTCTATAATTGTAAAGCTCTAATGAGAATAAGTAATTTTTTAATCAACTTTCTCAATATACATTTTAGCCATATACAGTAAAGTTATGAGACATCCTCTTAATCTTGCGGGCTTTTAACACCATTAAATTCTGGTTGTGTTTTTGCAACCAAATGAATAAAGATTGCTTTGCTTCTTCCTTTACTTCCTAACTGCTTAAAGGGAAAGATTTTTTGAGGACTGACAACATTATTTATCTTTATTATCTTGAGTTAGCGAATGACAGAAGACTAAGGGTGCTTCGTGTGCCCCTTCCAGTCCATTCATTCAAGTTTTAAACATTTTTGTGAGCCTACTATAGGCAAGAAACTCTGGATGACGCAAACATGATTAATTAAGTAATATTCTTTTCTGTCTACTAAAAAGGTAAGCAGAGTTGTAGTTGAACATATGCTAGCAGGAAGAAAAGACATTGTTAACTTTTGGCTGTGCAACTTTCCTAGACAAACAATAATTAGCTATGCAACTAATAAACTGTTAATAAAAACTCATTTTAAGTGTAAATAAAACAAAATTTAGAAAATTAAACATGCTGCAAACTACCTTTCCTTTATGCCAGTTTCAAGTAAAAAGTCAATTAAAGTTTTCTTACTCTTTTGCTTTATATGGGGCCCTTATCTCTTTCACAATCATAATCAGGAGTGCACTACATAAGAAAACATGAAATGAAAAAATATTTTTATGTAATAACAAAGTTTGAAGAAATCACATGAATTTCTTCAAGCTTAGTCCCCAAAGTACCAAGAATTACTAAAATAGATGATTAGATAGTTAAGTAGAATACTGAGTACTTTTTAAATCCTTTAGAATAAAAAAACCTTTATTATTATAAGGACCTTATCTGCTCTGTAACTTTTAGACAATAATTATAAAGAATAGAAAAACATATGGTAACTATAACAGTTGTTGAAATAAGGACAAGAGATTTTTCTTCTTAATCCTCCTTAATCAGTACCAATGAAGGATGCTTGCTAATAATAGACCAAAATTCAAGGTAGAATAATGCAAACCATAATTACACCTCAAAAGAAGTATGTAGATGTGTGTGTCTATATTTATATATACATACATTCTCTAATAGAAGACAATGAATCTAATGAAAATAGACGCATAATAGGTAAATAATCTTTGTTTATACCAAAGATAGAAATAAGTACCACATTTCTATCTACAGCAAAAGACAATGAAGTAGAGATAATCAGGAAAAAGTGCATAAAAATATGTGACACAAAGAAGTAGTTTAAAGTGGAGGGAACATATACTACTACATTTGCAGCCACGGAATTTACATACCACAAATGATTATTTCTAAGATACCATGCAATAAGATATATCCTACTGATCTAACGTGAGAATTGTATGAATAAGATCATGAAAAACAAAATCTCTACTCTCCCAAATAACATTGCTATAATACATTTTAAAGGCTGTTTCTTAAATAAATGAATCTTTTTTTTTTTTAAGAGATAGGGTCTCACCATGTTGCCCAGGCTAGTCTTGAACTCCTGGACTCAAGCAATCTTCCCGCCTCAGCCTTCCAAAGTGCTGTGATCACAGGCATGAGGCACCATACCCAGCCGCTTCAAGCAAATTAATCTTTAAAAGACATCTGTATAACATCTGTACAAACATTAAGTTCGACTAGTCTCAGTATAATCACTATCACCACAGGTAAATGAAAATGACAATACAGTGACACACTATCACCAACTCACACATTTCAGTTCTCCAATATCTGCACCGCCTCCTTTATCTTCCTCTTCTAGTAAGAGAGAATCACTAGACAAAAGTGACAGGAGTCATCATGGTTTTAATAAAGTTAATCGTAATTTTAATCCACTCACAAAAACTGTACAGTAGTCCCCCTCCTTAGCAGTTTCACTTTCCATGGTTTCAGTAACCCATGGTCGACCATGGTTCGAAAATAGGTGAGAGCGAGAGCGAGAAAGGGAGAGAGCGAGAGAGGGAGAGAGGGACAGAGGGAGAGAGGAAGAGAGCAGAGAGAGCAGAGAGAGCGGAAAGCGAGAGCGAGAAAGCACACGCACATTCATACAACTTTTATTAAAGTATGTTTTTATAATTAATCTATTTATTGTTGTTGTTAATCTCTTATTATAACAAATTTATAAATCAAACTTTATCACAGGTATGCATATGGGGGGGGGGGATCCCAGTATCTACAAGGTTCAGTATTATCTGTAATTTCAGGCATCTATTGGAGGGTCTTGGAATGTATTGCCTGCAGTTAAAAGGCAGACTACTATAATTTAAAATACAAGCATTTCTAAAGGAATAGATTGTTTTCAGTGTGACTTATCAGTGACTTGATCAGAATTTGGACCATACTTTTCTACACTGGGATTCCAGACTAATTCCCAAAAGCCTTATAAGCATTAGAAGACAAATACTTTTCACCTACCATAAAAAATAGTACAAAACAATAATAGCAGACATTCTGGCTACTGACAATGTTCCAGGCAACTTAAATATACACTCCCATTTTTATCCTCACATTACTATGAAGTGGGTGTATTAGCACCAATTCTATCAAAATGATGGGCAAAGCAAGGCTTAGAAAAGTTAAGTTACTTTCCCCAAAACATACAGTAAGTAGCTGAACTGAGATTCAAGCCAGACCCATACCTCCAAAGTTTCTACACCACTTATCTAACTACTAAAGTAATGCAGCAGTATGTATTGTGGCAAATCTCTGTAAATGCTTCTGTTGCCTATATACGATCCTGTAGTGTGGATGTACTAGATCTGGCTCCAGTTTTTGATTTTTTGTAAAGATGAGGTCTCACTATGTTGCTCAAAGTCCTCAAACTCTTGAGCTCAAAGAGTTCTACTGCTTTGGCCACCCACAATGCTGGGATTACAGGTGTGAGCCACTGACACCCAGCCAAGATGTTTTCTTAAATAGCAAACTAAACTCCCCCAAAATTGAAAAGAAAATAATAGAGTCAAAGATTAATGAGAAATAAAATACAAAAGAAGAAAGAGTGAAGTAAAACCAAAAGTTTGTTCTTTGTAAAGACTAATAAACATGGTAACCTCAGGTAATAAAAAAATAAAAGAAAATGTGATAGCTAACCAACACTCAAAATAGCCCCCCAATGATCCCTACACCTCCTTGTACCATCAAGCCTTCCACATCCATAGGCTCCGCATCCATGGATTCAACCAACCATGGATTGAAAATATTCAGGGGAAAAAAATGGATGGTTATGCATGTACTGACTTTTATTCCCTAGAAAATACACTATAACAACTATTTACATAGCACTTTGTTGTATTAGCTATTATAAATAATCTAGAGATGGTTTAAAGTATACAGAATATGTGTATATCATATGCAAATACTGTATCATTTTATATAAGGAACTTGAGCATCTGCGGGTTTTGTTATCTGTGGGCATCCTGGAATCAAGCCCCCTACAGATACTGAAGGATAGCTGTATTTACCTCCTTGTGTAATTCCTTCCTGATGAATTTGGGTTAGGCTTAGTGATTCACTTCTAATGCCAAAGTGATGGCATGCCACTTGGAGATTAGACCAAAAAAGCAGTAAGGTGTACTCTCTTTTTCTCTCACTCTTAGGTCACTTGCTCTGAGGGAGGCCATGTCATAAGCAGGCCCTGTACAGAGGCCCAAATGGCAGGAACCAAAATCTCCTGCCAACAGCCATAAGTGAGTCTAGAAGTAGATTCAACAGCCCTAGTCAAGTCTGTGGCCCTACAGCCCTGGTTGTCAGCTTAACCACAACCTTGCGAGAGATCCTGAGCCAGGATCTCAATAGGCTTTGTTTCTTTGTTGTATCTGAGACCATTAAAAAATTGACTCAAAATTTTTACAAAATTCAAAGCTCCACATATAGACACCTCTGAAAAAAAAAGAACAAGGTAGGGTACCTTGCCTAAATATCAAGACTTATTATAAAGGTTATAGTAATGAAGATGGCATGGCACTATTGCAAGGATCAACAGACCAATGGAACAGAATAGAGTTCAGAAATAGATTCATACATATACAGATACCTGATTTATAACCTAGTGTCAATGCAGAGCAGAGAGAAACACACGGGCTTTCCAACAAATGGTTTGGGGTCAAGTATATGACCATGTAGAAAAAAAAAAAACCTGATTCTTAGTATATTTAATACACATTATACATAAAATCCTTTTCAGATTATTGTTACTCAATGTAAAAGACAAAATAAAAAAGTTTCTAGAAGATAGTAAAAGAAGAAAATATTTTAAGTAGAAGACAAATAACAGTAATAACAGGATTAAAAAATATAGACTACATTAAAATTAAGAATTTTTATTTCTCCAAAGATATCAAAAGAATGAAAAAGAAAGCCACAAATGAAAAAAAAAATCTGCAATACCTAAAACTAGCTTGTGTTCAGAAAATAAAAAGAACTTCTCCTAATCAACTGGAAAAAAAAATGGTAACTGCTTAGGAAAATGGGCATTTCATAAAAGAGGATATCCATGTGTCAATAACTACAGGACAAGGTTCTCAGCATCATTAGTAATCATGGAAACACAAATTAAAACTATAAGGAGATATATTACAGGTAACAATATCAATGACTCTCATAAATACAATGTTAAACAAAAAAAGCTAAGCACAAAGTAATATGTATCATATGATTCCATTTGAAAGAAGTTCAAAAAACAGACAAAAGTAAACTACAATGTTAGGAATCAATTTAGCAGTTACTTTTGGTTAAGAAAAGGGGGTAGTGATTGGGAGGACATATGAATGGACTCCTGGGTGCTGGTAATTGTATTTCTTGTCTTGAAAGGGGTTTTCAAAAATGTTTACTTTTTAAGAAAGCACTCAGGTTAACAGCTATGTTCTGAATTCTCTTCTGTGTTATACATCTTTAAAAGTGACTTTTTAAAAAAGTAAGGCATAATAATGAACACAGCAGAGTTTAGCACAGTTAACTTCAGCTAACCAGAAAATTAAATTATGCTGAATTAACTGCCCATCGTCCCCAGAAGTTCAGATAACTGAGGAATTAGAAATCTTAGGATTCAGCTTCAAGGAAGATAAAAAGCTGTACAAGTACTCCGCTGGCTAATTCAAGTAAACAGGTATACTAAACAGAAATGATGTATATTGCATTGTGCAATTTCCTATAATGGATTTCTTTAAACAACTCCAAAAACAGAAAAAATTTAAAACAAGAGGGAGGAAGAAAGAATAAGAAGAGAAAAACAAACAACACAAAAAGATGCCAACATAATTAGCTCCCAACAAACCAGACACTAGACAATCAACTCACTTTTAATGTTTAACTTCAAGTTATTTTAAGTAAAACTGTTAGATTTTTTTAAGTGCAACTTTTTAAATGTTTCCTATAAATGAACTGAGAATACCAATTTATTCACACTGTAACTGGTGATAGCACATGAGTGTATATAAGACAGTCAAGTTTGTTCTCTCCTGGCATAATACCTGAATTAAACAATAGTTATGAAAGAACAGCAGACACCATTGGAGAACACATCTTAAAATTACAGGATGACAGATGAAGGGGAAAACATGAGAACAACTTATGTTTTAGGAATGGGAAGAGAGATCAAGGAATTTGAAGGGGAGAAAACAATTTTTTTATGCTACACCTTATATTTAGAGAAACAGATAAGGAAGCATTGAGATAAAAGAGTAAGTCAAATGGAAAATGTTAAAGCAAAGTCACAAAGTCCCTCAAAATAAGCAAAATATTTCATAGTAAATTTCTACATTTCATTTTGAACAAATCAGAAATGAGGAGGAAAAGATGGGGGAAACAATCCCAAAAAAGAGAAGTAAAGGGACAAGAGGCAAACAGCCCAAGCCCTGACACTGATGAGAAAACTAATTCTCAGAGATAAACCTATATTGCAAACTTGCTACAAAACATTCCTAAGAAGCCATTTGAAAATAGTCAATATTCCAAAGCTGCAAAGAAACAGGCAAAGTATTACTTATCACTGTCATAACCACTCGCTGGGTGACTGTCAATATAGAAAGGGCTTTCACATACAAAAGGCTACTGATTCTGTCAGAGAACTTGTAATTAATTACATTTGACAATGAGGAGCCAGGTGTGTTTGCCTGTAGTCCCAGCTACTCAGAAGGCTGAGGCAGGAGGATCCCTCGAGCCTAGGAGTTCAAGTCCAGTCTGGGCAACACAGCAAGAGCCTAATTTCCAGAAGGAAAAAAAGTAGCGGGGGGGAGGTGGTGGGGGAGGGCTCTGAGAAGTTAAACAATAAAAACACTAGGTGGAAACATCCAGTAATGTTCATTATACCATGCTGTTTATAAATGTCCTTAGTGTGAAGTATCCAGAGACTAAATATAATTGTTAACTTACAAAGTAAAACTGAATACCAAGGGACAGTAAAAAAAAATCCTTACTTAACACTGGTAGACGGTGGATAAGGAGGATAAGTGAGAAAATAAAGCTTATGCCTAACACCTTTCCTGGGAGTGCTTTATAACTGGGTACTTTTGTTTCAGTGATAGCATCCCCAGGGACAAGATCTAAGATGGCCTCATCCATGTTGTACGTATACCATTTTAAGTTCTTATAAGGCTTTGTACCTGTACTGCCTATATTTTATGCTGACATGAAAATAATCCCTTAACAGAATTATCAAACTTCCTATTTATGGACTTATAGCAGTTACAAAATAACTGATTTACCTATAAATTTAAGGGCTGAGATGCTTGATTTTGACATTTCAAGTATAATACAAATTACCTTATAACTTTTAGATGAAATTTTCCTAAATAAAAACTTTATATTTGTGCTTCAAGAACAAGCTTATGTAGTAACAGCATGACCAGAAATCTATCTGGTAAATAAATTGGAACGTTCAAAAACTTTGAAATTAGGCCAAAGTAAATTATTTTCAGTTTGTTTTGGGAATATAAACTTTTCAAAGATAAATTAAATGGGAATATATTTTACTAAATCTATATATGTAAAGTCTGAACAAGTGGTTGGTAATAATGGATTGTTAAATACAGTAGGGTAGACTTGATGTCTAGACAAGATAGTGGTAAGAGCAGTACTTTTAAGAATATTCGTTACTTGCTCTGATAAAAAGGAAAAACAAAGAATGTTTCTATTATGTAAGGTTACTATGAAATGCTTAGATCATGAACACAACAATAGATACAACTGCCCTACCTTGAAAACAATTTCATTTTAATCTTATCATATGCTAAAAGCTGAGCTAATGCTTTTCCATGTATACAACTCTAGTTAACATTTTCAAGAAGATCATACATATGATTAATCTTAACTGCTATCCACTTTAAAAGTAAAACAACAGTAGTCTATCACATATTGAAAGAGAACGAGAGCTAGTGAGAGTGCTGGGAATCCTCAAGCTAAGGATAGTAGCTAAAACTCGAGTACAATGTGCACAGGTAGGGGTGATGGGTACACTTAAAGTTCAGACCAAAAGCTATCTGTACCCCCTAAAGCTACTGAAATGAAGACAAATAAAATAAGAAATTTAACATAAAAAAAGAAAATACAAGCCCCCCCCAAACAATTTATTTATAAAAAATTATGTATTACAATGCTATGGGAAAGCGATTGGCAGTGATGGGAAACTGTTGGTTGGGGCAGGTGGGATTGGCAGTTGAGAGAAACTGCTAGGGGAGGGAGGGGCATACCTCATTAACAGGGGTACCTGCATGATCAATATTTGTGAACCTAACCCTGGATTGTACCTCATATCTCTACAATAAATTTTTTTTAAATTGTGTATTTATTCTTACATGTTCAAACTTCAGTCACCTTCACAGTACTCTCCGTTTGATGCAATACCCCTATCGAGATAGTTTTTCCACTACTCACAACAGCTTCTGGGCTCATCAATTTTGATGCCTTGTAGGGCTTCTGCCGTTTTTTGTTTCACTTCTTCCACACTGACAAAACGTTTCCCTTTGAGGACTTTTTTCATCCGAGGAAACAAAAAAAAGTCGCTCGGGGCAAGATCAGGTGAATAGGGAGGATGGGGTGCAAGGGTCATGCTATTTTGGGTCAAAAACTGCTGAACACTCAGCATGGTGTGGGGAGGTACGTTGTCCTGGTGGATGAACCAGTCACTTGTTTGCTGAAACTCAGCATGTTTCTCCCACAAATCGTGATGCAAGTTTCTCAAAACTTCCAGATAAAACTTTGGTTGACCGTTTGATCCAGAGGAACAAATTTCAAGTGTACTCCACTGGGCCCACTCTCTAAAAGATAATTCTAGTTTTTTGGGGGGAGGTTCCACCTCATATATAAACTTCCAAAAAAAAAAGAAAAAAGAAAAAAAAGAAAAGAGGGGCATATAGCTACAACACTTAGGTTAAACGTAACATCTTATTTACAAAGAAAATGTTCTGCACAATTCATTAACTCAACAAATACTAATTACTGATATGTAACTAGTATATCTGAGGGTTTTTAAAAAACATATTTTAACATAAGAACCCTGTATACTTATTAAGAAAGAGGTTTAAAAAAAAAAGTCAAAACACCTAAGAATTCTATAGTCCAATCTGAAATTAGCTACACATAACAGTGTGTACAGAAGAAGCAATATTTAGCTTTTAATTTTTGATATGCTTTAGATCAGAAATAATCTTAGGAATAGATTATTCAGTCCAACCTTCTTTCTTTGAGGGAAAAGTGAATAAAAGCTAGTAAGCAACCTACATGGCCACAAAAACAGTTTTAGTGTAGAATTTAAAATAAAATAAAATTTAATACATTAAGTAGACCAATTTAGACTTAAAATAGATTTATTAATCTATAAGCTAATACCAAACATGCAATAAAATGAATTCTGAATTAACTGGATTTTTCCTAGCTAACTAGAGTAAGGAAAGGAGTTTCCAGATGGTTAAAAAAGAAAATTTTCTTGACATAACAAGGCTGGCATAGCTATGACTATAAACCATGCCTTTACTAAAACAGATATATATTCAGGTTAAGCATTTTGAAGTTAAAAGAAAGAAAATGAAACCAAGATAACCAATCCCTTCCACCAAGTGTCCCTGAGTACTCTATTTCTTCATATTTAAGAACCTCAGAATGGTGCTGTCTGTGCATCTGAAATGATTATTGTCTACATTTTAACTATAAACTATCTGATAACTAAATAATCAACTCTTCTTTCAACAGAGAGCATACTTATAAGTAGAAATATAAACATGATCATAAAACAGCATTATGTTAGGATAGTGTTCTGAAAGAGCCACTAAGGTTTAAAAAATTAATTAATGATACTTCTTTTTTCAGTTATTATCCACCAAATAAAAAGCAAAAAGATGCTGATTTAAGCAGCAGAGAAAAAAAATTAAAAAGAAAAGAGGAGGCTGGGCATGGTGGCTCATGTCCCAGAACTTTGGGGGGCCGAGATGGAAGGACTACTTTAGCCCAGGAGTTCGAGACTAGCTTAGGCAGCATAGCAAGACCTCATCTCTAGAGAAACATAAAAATATTAGTCTGGCATGGTGTCTGTATGCCTGTAGTCCCAGCTACTTGGGAGGCTGAGATGGGAAGACTGCCTGAGCACAGGAGTTTGAGGCTACGGTGAGTCGTGATCATGCTACTGCACTCCAGCCTAGAAGACATTTTTCTCAAAAAAAAAAAAAATCAACTATGAATAATACTATGAGATAGTAGAAATATTAATAAGTGGCAACCCCAAATAATCCCTTTTCCTCTGTTATTTAAGTCAAGATTTTCTGTCAGCTATATTTGTAGGAGAACCTCTCTTTAAAGAACTACAATTTAGGTGGAAAAGAGAAGTAACATTATATAATTTATTCATTTAATAAATACTTATCAAGCATTTACTACCAAGTGCTGACCTAGGTACCACGTCAGATGGTGAGGTTAAGATGTAGTCTCTGATTTCAAGCAACTCAAGGACTACTCAAAGGTCACTTTCAGGTATATGACTCCATGCATCATTCATCCAATAAGTAATTCTTATAAGTCTATAATATACACTGTTCCAGGTGATGGGAGATACATAAAGCAATAAAAAAAAACAAAGTCCTTGCTCTCATGGAGCATTATTCTAAGAAACAAAAACATGTCAAGTGGCTTTATACATATACATATACCAACAAAAAGGTCAGTAAAAAGATAGAAGAACATTAATGTATAAAGGGCAACAACATTCATCTTTGTGTTCAAGATTCATCGAGAAAGCAAATCTTTAATTTATGCTCTAATTTAATTGCTATCTTGAAAGACACTGCTATATTACCAAATTAAACAGGATTTTCTCAGTCTCTATTTTCCTTATATTCCTCTTAGCATCTGATACTCTGGTGGTTTGCATAACAAATTTCCTGTGCAGGTTCTTATCTTTTGACACTGGTGTCGCATCAACATAAGCTACACAATCATGTCTAGGCTTAACTAAGACTGTAACCAAGGGAAGCAGATTTTAATTGATGTGGAAATTGAACAGCACCTTAAGAAAAGGCTTAATTTTGTTAATTTCCAACAGTTTCTAGAAAATTATATGACACTGTAATGACATTTATTCAAGGCACGGGAGAATAACAACATCAAAAATGAACACCACCGGGCTCGGTGGCTCAGCCTGTAATCTCGTGCCTTGGGAGGCTGAGGTGAGTGGATTGCCTAAGCCCGCAGGTTCGAGACCCGCCTGGGCAAGCGAGACCTCATCTCTACAATAAATCAAAAAATTAGCTGGGCGTGGTAGCGCGCGCCTGTAGTTCCAGCTACTCGGAAGGCTGAGGCGGGAGGATCGCCGGAGCCCAGCGGGTCGAGGCTGCGGTGGCCGGGAGCGGCCACTGCACTCCAGTCTGGGCGACAGAATGAGACTCCAACTCAAAAAAAAAAAAAAAAAACAGTGTGGGGTACAATTCAGGGTTAGGTTTACAAATGGTCATTATATAGGTACCCTTGCTGATAAGGTGTGCCCCGTGCCCCCCGGCTGTTTTCCACTGCTGCGAATCCCTTTCTTATAATTTTATGATAATTATTCAAGATCTGCTTATAAGTGAATAACATCTTTATTACATGATTCCCCCCCATTTTAGAGGGATTTTCAAGTTAATTCCAAAAAACATATATAGACTGCCTAATTTCCACACTATTCCCACAATTTAGACCCTAGAAAAATAAACTTATATTTTTCTGTGCACACCATTTAAAAAAAATAATTAATGTCCCAGATGCCACATTTGAAATAGCACTACTATAAGCAAATAAAGCAATCTAATATTTGATAGCTATATGATTTTGCATATTGAAGCATCAAATACAAATTTTTTCATTAAAGAGTATGGTATATAGTTTCCAAACATTTGCAAATTATATTTTCTGCATCTGTTAATAATCAAAAACCAAGGAAATTCTTAGAATAGTTATTGCTAGCTATTTTGTCTTTAGCTAGTAGAGAATTGTATTCTCTTCCTTATTTCTATAAGAAGTGTTTACTTTCTATTTAGAAGTTTCTTAAACTATAGTATTAGATGAGATAGTGTGACATTTTGACACATGACAGATCTAAAAGCAAATCAAGTCTCCATTTGCTCCCCCAAGCATTCCAGATTTTGAAAGTAATTCATTGCTAGGGTGGAACTCAACACAGCTTGGTTCTTATAACTTTCAAATATTTGCTTCCGCTCCAGGTAAGTTCTGAAAAGAAATAAAGTAAAAATAAGAGTGCTTCTTAGTAAGGACACTTTTTAGAAGTCATCTGGATTCTGAGTTGCTAAAGATAATGCTACACCATGATGGAACACACCTTGTGACCACAAAGGTTCCATGTGTCACAGAATCATTATCTTCATATTGCCTCCTTTTCTATATTAGAATCAAGGTCAAATATCATTGAATATTGTGATGAAATGCCATTCCTCGGAGTTAAATCTAAACACTTAATCGCCAAAGGGGAGAAGCAGCATTTATCTTATATAGACAGTGAAGAAAAATAGACAAAAGCCAAGACCACCAAGATGTTCCTCCAAAACTATGTTCCAAATGCTTCCAAATATTTCCCAAAGCACTTTCCTCAAAGGAGCCCATACTCATCATTCCGTCCAAGCACCCATTCCCCCTCCATTCTCTGACCATCTCGCTACACTTCCAGCTCCACCCTTGCTATTCTGTATCAAGGAACTCCCTAAAAACTCACATATATGTCGGGAAAGGCAACATGAAATGTAAGAAAATGAACTTTTAAAGCTCCCATCTCCTCCAACTCCTCCATACCACCCACTCAGTAATCTGGACTTACCTCTAACCCTCATGCTGAATCATTCTCGAATTTGATTGTTTCAAATTTGAAAAAGCATGAGACACCTGAATATTTAAACTGTAAGGTGTTTCAGAACAGCAGCCACATCCTCCTTTGAGGCAGCTATAATACTTTAGCACAACATAGATGCTTAAACTAATAACAGGCTACGTGGTGAAAGGGAAGAAACACGGGATCGTGTATTTTTGCCTTGGATTACAGCTCTTCCTCTCCGCACGTTGCAGAGAAGCGCAGATGTCAGTGTTTGAAACTGTCTGTAATCACATGGGAAGTTGAGCTGGTGATGGCTGGGATCAGCCCCACCAGCCCTTCCATGTGACCTCACCTCACCATTCCCCCTCAGTTGCAACCAGCCTGCCAGTCATAGGTCAGAGACAGCCTGAAATCATCCTAAGGCTGGACTCCAATTAACACGCATCCCTGGAATGCCAATGAAGGACTTCTCCTTTGCATGTACTTGTTTCCAAAGAGTCATATTTCAGCCAGAGTTGTTGTCTATTCTGGCGACCTCCTAAAACAGAGGGCCTTTAATCACAGGAGAAGGTAGGGAGGAGGGGGTGCTTAGGAAGGAAGGTGCATAGAAAGGAGGTGCTTAGGAAGGAAAAAGGGTCTATGCTTTGCTTCCTCCTTGGCTAAGTGCTGACCAACTCTCCCCAGCTGACAGCATGGAGAAAGGGGAATTTGCTCTGGCTTCAACAGCAGCGTTGGGAGACAGTGGGAGGAACTGAAGGGTGACCCAAAGGAACCGATTCCGGGTGCTAGGGACTTAAGTGACATGCTGAAATGAAAATTAAAACAGTATGAAATCAGCGCAGTGGCTCACGCCTGTTATCCCAGCACTTTGGGAGGCGGAAGTGAGAGGTTTGCCTGAGTCCAGAGGTTTGAGACCAGCCTGGGCAACTTGGCGACATCTCATCTCTACAATAAACAATTAGCCGGGTGGGGAGACATGTGCTTATGGCTCCAGCTACCTGGAAGACTGAGGTGGAAGGATCGCCTGAGCCCAGCAGGTCGAGGCTGCAGTGGCTGTGAGCGTGCCACTGCACTCCAGCCGGGTGACAGAGTGAGATTCCTACTTAAATAAATAAATAATAAAACAGCACGAATGCACACTTTATTACTGCTAGAAAGAGCCAAGTAGTATCAAGACACCCAGAGCCATCCAGAAACTGAGGAGTTAAAGGAAACTTGAGCAGAAGGAAGATCTGGAGAGAGACCACAGGCTCCAGAGCGGGTGTAGAAAAAAGGTCTTGACTGGGACTCCGAGTTGAGAGGGTGGTCAGGGAGGAGGGTGGGGAAATGTTGGAGGAGAACTCAGCTTGGAGTGTGGAAAGCTGGAGGTTTGCCAGAGCCAGGAAGGGTCTGGATTGAAAGGAAGCCTCCTCCATTTCATTGTTAGAAAGGACCGACTCACTCAGAGGGACGTTCAGCCCCTTGGGACAGGGAGGAGAGAGAGTATTTATGTTAAATTAAATGTAGAAAACAGAAGGAAGTCAGCCTGGAGCTAATGCCTTTGTTACTCTTAGGATGGCATTTATGTGCATTAAGGTTTCACACATCTCTGCAGGCAGCTGCCAGAAAGAATTATCCACTGAGAGCCGCTAACTGCACTGGGTGAGAGTTACGTGTAGGTCAGTTTCACTTATATAGGACTCACAGATCCACTTCAGCCACTGAAGCGAATGCTTCACCAAAGTAAACATTTTAAACTATTTTAAAATACAGATCATAAATGTCTTTCAACACTTTTATTTATTATTTTTCTCTTTGCCAGGTCCAAGTCAACATCCCAGAGTTACGAAAGAGAGGAAAGAAATTCAGTATGAACCACTGTAGCAGAATTGGTGTGCAACCATAGAGTAATATTCATTTATTCAATGGATATTTATTGAGCACAAATACTAAAGCACTTTATGAATGTTAAAATGCACATTTTTCACAACTTATGGATGCATCTTACAGGAGATGGTGTCTGCTTGACAAAATTTCTTCTTTCTTAGTACTTTAAACAAAGACACATTTCAAAGATATCTCAGTTCTGACAAAATTGGAACTCATCAATATCATTAAGACCTCAGTTCAAATGTTGCCTCCACCAAGAAGCTTCCTGGACAACCAGTTGAAGGCAGCCCATCTGTCATCCTAACTTCTCCCATCTCATTGGTCACATCTCCATAGAGACCATCTCTCAATTCAGTCAGGCATTATTCTGGGCATAGCAGGTTCTCAATAAATGACTCTGGAATGAATAAAAGTGATCATTTATTGGGCAATTACTACATGTCAGACCCTTAACTAAATGTCTTACAGACATTTAAAAGTTCATTCCTATTACCTATTTAAAGATAGGGGAAGCCGGGCTTGGTGGCTCAGCCTGTAATCCCGCGCTTTGGGAGGCTGAGGTGAGTGGATTGCATGAGCCCGCGGGTTCGAGACCCGCCTGGGCAACTTGGCGAGCCCTCATCTCTACAACATATCAAAACATTAGCCGGGCATGGTAGCACGCGCCTGTAGTTCCAGCTACTTGGAAGGCTGAGGCGGAAAGATCGCTGGAGCCCAGCAGGTCGAGGCTGCAGTGGCCAGGAGTGGCCACTGCACTCCAGTCTGAGTGATAGAGTGAGACTCCAACTCAAAAAATAAAAAAAAAATTAAAAAAATTAAAAAAATAAAGACAGGGGAATTAAGTCGGGCTCAGTGGCTCAGCCTGTAATCCCAACACTTTGGGAAGCTGAGGCGAGTGGATTGCCTGAGCCCATGAGTTTAAGACCAACCCGGGCAATTTAGCGAGACCTCGTCTCTACAATAACTAGAAAATTAGCCAGGAGTGGCAGCACACGCCTGTAGTTCCAGCTACTTAGAAGGCTGAGGCGGAAGGATCGCGGGAGCCCAGTAGATCGATGCTGGGGTAGCCATGAGTGTGCCACTGCACTCCAGCCTAGGCGACAGAGTGAGACTCCAACTCAAAAAAAAAAAAAGATGGGGAATTTGGCCAGGCATGGTAGCTTACACCTATAATCCTAGCACTTTGGGAGACTGAGGGGAGAGGACTGCCTGAGCCCACAGGTTCAAGAGCAGCCTGGGCTACTTGGCAAGACCTCATCTCTACAATAAATCAAAAAAACTAGCCAGGCATAGTGGTAAGTGCCTGTAGTTCCAGCTACTTGGAAGACTGAGGTGGAAGGATCGCCTGAGCCCAGCAGGTTGAGGCTGCAGTGGCCATGAGCATGCCACTACACTACAGTCTGGGCGACAGAGTGAGACTCTAGTTTAAAAAAAAAAAAGACGGGGGAATTTGCTGTAGACAAATGGAGAAGCAAAGAACTAGACCTCGGCACAGCCTGACTTCGAAGCCCAGACACATAAGCACCATGCTGTATTGTGCATCACATTCAAGGCCTTGGAATAGTTCTGTGCTTGATTCTGTTACTGATTCAGAGATGCAAGGCAAGATGAAACTATGAAGAGGAATAAAGCTGGGCCAGACATGGTACCTCACGCCTGTAATCCCAGCACTTTGGGAAGTGGAGGTAAGAGGATTGCCTGAGCCTGTGGGTTCATGACCAACTTGGTGAGACCTCGTCCCTACAATAAATCAAAAAATTAGCTGAGTGTGGTGATGCATGGCTATGGTTCCAGCTACTTGGAAGGCTGAGATGGAAGGATCACCTGAGCCCAGCAGGTCAAGGTTGCAGTGGTCGTGAGCGTGCCACTGCACTCTAGCCTGGGCAACAGAGTGAGACTCTGATTCCAAAAAAAAAAAAGAGGAATAAAACTGTTCCTCCACCTCTGAAAGTTAGTATTTGTCAGTGGGGGAATTACAACATTCCACTGGCCTTCTAAGTGTTTCATTTATGAACTCCTGTGCAAACATAGAGATGGAGGCACCTGTATCTCCTCCGTCCAGTAAGTTGAGGAAAGGCTCCAGGGAAGAGACCAACAGTTCAACTTTGTATGGAAGGATCCCATCCTCAGTGAAAGGGCACAGCCTGCCTAGGGTTTTGGGAGTTACACCAAATAGTAGGGGTACAGGCAGCCACTTGGGATGCTGAGGTGAAAAGATCACCTAAGCCCAGGAGGTCAAGGATGCTGTGAGCCATATTCCAGACTAGGCAACAGAGTGACCCCAACTCAAAATAAATAGATAGGGCCAGGTACGGTGGCTCACCTCTGTAATCCCCAGCACTTTGGGAGGCAGAGGCGAGAGGATTGGCTAAGCCCAGGAGTTCAAGACCAGCCTGGACAACTTGGCGAGACCTCATCTCTGCAACGAATCAAAAAATTAGCCGGCTGTGGTGGTACGCACTTACAGTCTCACCTACTCAGGAGACTGAGGGGAAAAGATTGCCTAAGTCAAGGCTACGGTGGCCTACGTATGCCACTGCACTCCAGCCTGAGCAACAGAGTGAGACTCCAACTCAAGTGAGTAAATAAATAAATAAATAAGATACAGGACACATATTTAGAGGAGTGTGGGTACAAGGGCCTCAGGCTTAGGGGTTTGGACCACATTTCATGTGAGTCATCAACGATCTATTTCAATGAGGGCTTTATTCCAACCCAGCCAGTTTCTCTCCCCATTCAGCATCTAACTCAAGGCAGAATCAATGGTGAAATTTGGCACTGCCATTCCTATGTCTAACTGAGACTTCTAATCCCAGTGAAAATACAGAAGGGCAACTAGGAATCGGAGTGACAAAGAGATTTGGATTACAAATCAGGCTACATTGGGTCAACTTAGATAGAGCTTATGAAATATGTCATTTTGGGTCTCCATGAAAATAATGAAGGACACTCCAAATAGAATCTTTCACCTAGAACAAAGTTAGCAAACTACAGCTACAGGCCAAATCTAGCCTGTTTGTGTATGGCTTGTGAGCAAAGATTGGTTTCACCTTTTTGAAGGGTTGTACACAAACAAAATCCTTCCAAACCAAAATGTATACGACAGAGACATGTGGACCTACAAAGCCTAAAATGCGACCTGACTTTTTACGTAGAGGAAGGCTTGCCATCCCAGATCTAGGACTTTTCACCGTCCTTTTCCATGTCTCTTCAGTCACTGGCCACTTCAGTTGGTGCTCAGTGTGACTAGACCCATAGAGAAATAGATCTATTTGCCACTTCAGATGTTAGAGTTAATTTGGTAATGTGATGATTTGATTTGATTTGATTTTTTTTTTCTGAGTTGGAGTCTCACTCTGTCGCCCAGAGTGGAGTGCAGTGGCCGCTCCCGGCCACCGCAGCCTTGACCCGCTGGGCTCCAGCGATCCTTCTGCCTCAGCCTTCCAAGTAGCTGGAACTACAGGCGCGCGCTACCACGCCCGGCTAATTTTTTGATTTATTGCAGAGATGAGGTCTCGCTTGCCCAGGCGGGTCTCGAACCCACGGGCTCAGGCAATCCACTCACCTCAGCCTCCCAAAGGCGCGGGATTACAGGCTGAGCCACCGAGCCCGGCTATGATTTTAGATTTAATCATTCCTCTTACGAGAATTCTAAAATTGTAGCTATTACTAGACTCACGCTAATCTTAAGCTTTGTTGTTGTTGTTGTTGTTTTATTGTTTAAGATGTCCTCCTTACACATAGAAGGGCTTGGCCATTTTTGGCCAAAGGCTGTAATAGTTTGACCTTCCTAACGCTGGTGCTAAGAAGCTTCTGGAGACTCGATAGCACCCTGGCACCCTGGTTATTAAAGCTTACCAAAACAACTTTCTTAATTAAAGACCTGGTGAAAGCCCTGATTCTCCTCCCATCAGGTTATTACAAGTGTGTGTAGCTGGAATTTTTTTTAAAACTTACCCTACCATTAACACTTTTCAAATTGCCTTTCCTCTGGGACTTATGGGGAAGGGAAAAGAAGGGATATAGATTTGTGGATCCACGAATTCATCAGGATTTAGCTTTCTATCACATGGTAGTTCAATATTTACCAGTGAAAGATGTTTAGGATTGGAAATTTTTACTTGACTTGTATCTCATAGGGAAAAAATTTTTGTTAACCTTATGTTTACAGATTCAAAAGATACTCAGACTCAAACATGCAAACTATTCTAAATATACAGTCAACTCCTAATCACTGGGATGGGAATCCCCCAGGCATACTCAGGGCTGTCCTGTTCCATGTAGATACGCTATGGCCCAGCTCTGCTGCCACAAACCTGGGCCCCATCGCTAGGATGATTAGCTATGTATTTCTATCTTCTTTGCTAAAGCATCTGCTGCTTTTCATCAGCATGGACAATACAAAGCTGAACATGTAGTCATCCCTTAATCACTTGAAAGCTGGCTCTTCCGTCAGCAAGTTCTACTTAGCACAGACGCCCATGCTCCGAATGACCAAATGGAGTTAGCTCTTCATTTTATCAAGCAAGGTTGATGCAGGCCTGTGATGAAACATTAATATCTGAGATGCCTGCCACACACAAACATGAGGTTGCTTGGAGAGTCTTTGTCTAGAAAATGTTTCCATTCTCATCCCTGCCTGAATACACGAATAACTTGCATTAGCCACCATATTTTTCCTAACTTAAAAGAGACACATGATTTTTTTCTTCCTAAAAAGTGAACTACTACATTTAACTAAAAATATGTGTCCATGCAACTAGCATTTCTAGGTAGTGTATTGGGGAGAAACAGAAATGAACCTGAGTTAAATCACAGCTCTGCCAACCAACAGCTAAGTATAATTTGTATAACTTTCCACAGTCACTCAGTCCTGGAACCTACTTATCAACAACAATCATCTTCAAAGCATACTATAAATATGTGCCAAATACTAATATGATTTATTTCATTTCCTCCTAAGCATAACCTCGGAGATGAGGGCCAGTCTTTACAGAGGAAGAAATGATGAGAGGTGAGAAAATCTAGAGAGTGATCAACTATAATAGCTGCTTTCCTGGATTATCAAATAATCTACATCTAGCTAATTTCCTCAAAGACGTGAAAGGCTGACATGGTGGCTCACACCTGTGATCCTAGTGTTTTGGGAGGCCGAGGTGGGAGGATCACCTGAGGCCAGAAGTTGGAGACCAGCCTGGGCAACATAGTAAAAACTTGTCTCTATCAAAAAATAAAAAATTAGGCTGGGCACGGTGGCTCACACCTATAATCCCAGCACTTTGGGAGGCTGAGGTGAGAGGATTGCCTGAGCCCATGAGTTCGAGACCAGCCCGGGCAACTGGCAAGACCTCATCTCTACAATAAATTTAAAAATTAGCTGAACGTGGTGGTGCATGCCTGTAGTTTCAGCTACTTTGAAGGCTGAGACAGAAGGATCACCTGAGCCCAGCAGATCGAGGCTGTGGTGGCCGTGAGCTTGCCACTGCACTCCACCTGAGTGACAGCGTGAGACTCCAACTCAATAAAGAGAATCGGAGTACAGATCCAGGAGCTGCTTTCAGTTTACTTTTAGTTTACTGAAGGCTCAAAAGATTTAGTACTACTCAAGTATTTCCCATATTTATGCAACAGAAAATGAACCATTAAATCTTAATTAAATCACTGAAAAAATATCCGCAGACAGAGAGAACAAAATAGTACTGGTTATTCTTGGCTTTGGAAAATTACACTGCCACTTCCTATTGATTTGTTTAAAAAGTGATGTTTAACCTCTGTGAACTACAGCTTGAATCCCCCCATTGAAATATTGAAGTCTGCATTTGGTGTCAATCATCCACATTAAAGGCCGTGAAAGAAGCTGGTGCCCCATCAGGGAAGAAGAAGCCAGGCAGGAAAATGCCATCAAGGAAAAGGAGAATTCCGGGCATGGATCTGATAACTGTTTCCTTCCCACTTTGCCCTTTAGCAGAAGGATTGGGGGACTGCTCCCCAAGGGAAAAGAAAGGTCATGGAGGGAGTGGCCTGGATGACCTATTTCAGGATGAAGCCAGAGAGGAGGGAGAACTCTGGAGGAGAAAAAAGTCTTCAGCCAGGTGGCTTTGTAGCTTAAACAGGGGGCCTCAAATAGAACAAAAAGTCAAGTTAGGAATTGAGAAGCCATACCCAAAGATGTTAGAGTTGAACATTAATCCATACTTTTGTATCTATCTTAGTGTAGTTTTCTGATCACCTGAAATAATGGGCCTGGAAATGTTTTTACAGCACTTTCATCAAAATCCGAAATCTACACATTGTCTAAAAAGCATGCCAGCTACAGAATCTGAGAGTCCAGAAGATGCCGGTTTCAACACTGGATAACTATTTTTTACAGCATTGCACGGCCTATCTAGGCCCGGAATTCTGTGAGGTGACAAATTTGACCTCGAGTTAACATTCTGGTCTTTTCCCGGTTTCAATAGGAAACGCAAGACTGTTCTGTATCCAATCCGTTCAAAATTCCCAAACCACCTCTCACTCCGAGATCCGCATTGTCTTCTCGGGGTGATGCCGGCCCCAAACACCCGCACTCCACGCTTTCCAAATACGTGCAGTAGCCTGGGCCACCTGAGGGCGGCACAGAGGGCGCCTTGAGGACCAGAACTAGACCAAATACCGGCTTTACAAACAAGACTCCACCAGCACGTTAGAATACATCCTCTACCTCATTGTTTCCAAGGTACGGAATGAATCGAGCAGCTTAACGACGTTTTCCTAACGAGAGCGTCCTGAAGCTTCTGGCTTAAGAACAAGACTCACCAGCGAGGACACAAAGAGGGGGGCGGGCTCGGGCATCACTGCAGGTCCCGGCTGCGCGCAGAGGCCAGATGGGTCGGCGGAGTGGCAGCCGACCAGGTGTTACCATTTTCCCCGCGACGCCCGAGCCCACGCCCCGTCCCGCCCCCCCCCAAAGGCTATTTTCCGACGCTAGTTTCTCAAAGGCAAGGCTCCCCCAAGCGCCGCAGCTGACCGGCCGCCCCCCACCCAACCACCACCACCGCGAGTCACCCGATCTTGGGAGGACCCCGGAGCCGCTGCCGGGAAGCTGATCCCGGGTGGCTGGCTCTGGGGTCCCGTTTTCAGACTGTCCTGTTTAAGTTGGGGTGGGGGCGGGGCGGGACATTCCTGGGTGCTCGCAAAGTCCTCCTCCGAGCAGCCAGTGCTTCAACCGCTGTGGCTGCGGCGAGGGGCGGGGGCGCGCGGGACTTGGGGACCGGGTGTCCGGAGCGGGGTGGCGGCGGCTGGCAGCACCCCCGGCCGGACCCCGATCCCCGGCGGCGCGGCGCTCCCAGCACCCTCCCCCTCCCCCTGCTCCCCAGGAGGGGGCGCGCAGGGGGACTGCGCGTCCCGGGCACCACGCTCCGCCCGCACCCCCACCTGCGAACTGGGGGCGCCGGGCCGCGGTCCCCGGGGGCCCCCGTCCCACCCCCGGATGGAAAAGTCCCCGGGGCGTGCGGGCCCCGCCGGCGCTTACCCGGAGAGGGGCGGCTCCCGCAGCTCGGCGGCGGGGAAGGTGCCGGCTCGGGCGGCCGCAGCGCCCCGCAGCGCCGTCGGGCTCGGGCTCGGGCTCGGGCTCGGCTCCGACTTCCTCTTCCTCGGGCTCAGCCCGGCTGCTCGGCCGCGCCCCGGCCCGCCCCTCCCGCGCCCGGCCGCCGGCTCCTCCGGCCCGAGCAGCGGATCGCTCGTCCCGCCTCCCCTCTGCCCCGGGGGCGAAGAAGGTGGAGAAAAGAGGGGGAGGGAGAGAAAGAGAAAGAGAGATTAAGCACTTGGCCTTGTCTCTGGAGCCTTGCCAAAGAGAGCAGTCAAATTACAGCCGGGAGGGTGGGGGGCGGGGGGGCTGGGGAGAATTAAAAAAAAAAAAATTCCTGCTACTGTTTTCGCAGACACATCACTTTTTCTCATTTTCAGGA
>CAUYQG010064428.1:0-11527 GCA_963574415.1 Tarsius wallacei | reverse complement strand
TTCCACCAACAGTGTAGAAGTGTTCCCTTTTCCCCGCATCCTCTCTAGCATCTGTTGTTTTTGAGTTATTGATGATAGTCATCCTGATTGGAGTTAGGTGGTATCTCAGTGTGGTTTTAATTTGCATTTCTTTGATGACTAATGAGGTGAGCGTTTTTTCATGGATCTATTGGCTGCCCATATGTCTTTTTTTGAGAAGTGTCTATTCATATCTTTTGCCCACTTTTTAATAGGGTGCTCTTTTTTTCTTTTTAGTACATTTGAGTTCCTTATAGATCCTAGATGTTAGGTCTTTGTCAGATAAACAGTTGGCAAATATTTTTTACCAGTCTGTGATCTGTCTTCCTGCCTCTTGATGGTTTCTTTAACTTTGCAGAAGCCTGTCAGTTTGGTGAGGTACCACTTGTCTATCTTATCTCTTATGGCATGGGCACTAGGGGTTTTGATCAGGAATTGGCTGCCAGTTTAAATTTCCATAAGGGTGTCCCCTGCATTTTCTGAGATTCTTATAGTTGGAGGGTTTATGTTTAGGTCTTTGATCCATTTAGAGCTGATTTTTGTGTAAGGTGATAGGTAGGGGTCTTGTTTTAATCTCCTGCAAGTGGTCAGTTTTCTCAGCACCAATTACTGAATAAGTGCTCCTCTCTCCAGTAGTTTGATGGTGGAGGCTTTGTTGAAGATGAATTGGCTGAGAAATTGAGGTTTTGCTCCAGAATGTCTATCCTGTTTTATTGGTCTGTAGGCCTATTCTTGTACCAATACCAGGCTGTTTTGATTATTATAGCTTTATAGTAAAATTTAAAGTCTGGGATTTTGATATATTCTGCTTTGCTTTTTGGTGAGGATTGTTTCAGCTATTTGTGGTCATTTATGTTTCCATATGAATTCCTATTTTGTTGTTTCCAGGTCTGAGAAGAATAATTATGGTAATTTAATGGGTATTGTGTCAAATCTGTAGATTGCCTTGGGTAGGATGGACATCTTTAAAATGTTGATTCTTCCAATCCATGAGCATGGAATATTTTTCCTTTTGTTTGTGTCTTTTATTTCTTTGAGCAGCATTTTGTGGTTTTCATTGTAAAGGTCTTTCACTTCTCTGGTTAGGAAGATGCCAGGTATTTCATTTTTTTGTGGCTATTGTGAATGGGATTGTGCTTTTTATTTTGGTTTCTGTTTGCTTATTAGTGGAGTAAAGAAATGCGGTCCTGGCATACTGCCTTGAGTTACAGAATGAATGAGGGTAATTTCTGCTTGTTTTGTCATGATCCTCTAGTCCTAAATACATGCTCCCTCGGGTATCATGCCCCGTGGTGGCCACCAGATGGCAGAAGAGAAGCATTGCTCCTGGGCAGAGTAAGCCAGGTCTCTAGAGAGCTAAGTACAGTGCGATTGAAATAACCATGTGACAAAAGACATCTATCTCTACTAACACAAACACCCACAGGATGTGTTGCCTTGGCATGCTTCTCATTGCGTGGTGAAAGAGCTCGCAGGGTTTACTGCTAGGAACAGGGCCACAGCTTACTAGCTGTGCCATCTTGGGCAAGACACTGAACCATTCAGTGTCTGTTTTCCCAGCAATAAAGTAAGGATAATGACGGCATATCACTTAGGGTATGAAGAATAATAGTGAATTAATATTTTTATAATACTTAACACACATTGTAAGCTCTATGTAAGCACTTGATAAATAATTCTTTACATTATTGCTGGGCTTTTAATGCTCAAAGCATTTTTCTATCAACTTTTCCATTTAATCCTACAAGTAGGTAAAATAATACCCAGTTTTTCAGATGAGAAGTCTGAGGCCTAAAGAGGCTAAATGGCATACCAAAATTTATCTAAATACTAAGTGGCAGTGCTAAGATTAAAATTTAGCAAGGTTGATTCCCAAATTGAGGGCACTGGCCACCACAAACTATACCACCACTCACTCCACAGGCTTGGATGTTGCGGGGGAGGGTATGTGTGTCTTAAACCAACTCCAAATCTTCTGGCAGAGCCTCCAGAGAACTTAGTGATCTCTTTTAGCATGTTCCAGGTTCCTAGAATGAACTTTTATTTCTCTATAACCTTTCTGAGAGTCTAAGAAGAGGGAACATGTCATTCCCTCTATTAAGGTGCATAGAACATCAGAGTGTAGTTCTACACATTCACCCTCTCACATACTGAATCACCCCAGTCTCAGCTTATCAGTATCCCAGAAGCCCATGTGCCATATATGAATCACTACTCCCAGGCCCCCCCACCAAAGGTAACCACTACCTCTGACTTCTAAGACAGATTATTTTTGTCTGTTTTTGTGCTTTATATAAAAATGTACACTTTGTGTCTGGCTCCTTTTAATCAACATTGTGAGGTTCATCTGCATTGTTATATATAGATGTAGATCATTCATTGTCATTGCTGTTTAATATTCCATTTTTTGAGTAGACAACTATTTTTTTCACATGTCTATTGATGGGTATTTGGGCATAGTCCAGTTTTTGGCTGTTACAAACAGTGCTGATATGTAGATTCTCGTGCCTGTCTTTTGGTGAACAAATACATGCAGTTCTGTTGGGCATTTCCTGTGTTTATCTGGTCAAAGGATGTGCCTGTGTTTGACTTCAGTAGATACCAAAGTGGTGACACCTGTTCACAACCCAGAGTGTGTGTGAGCATCACATTTGCTTATACACTTGGTATTTACCATTTTTTAAATTTTGGTATTTGCTGAGTGTATGGTGACATCTTGATGGGCTTTGCTTTGCATTTTTTCTGATGATTATGAACTTGATCACTTTCTTATCTATTTCCTGGCCACTCAGATCTCCTTTCCTGTGACATATCTGTAATCTTTTGCCCATTTTTCTATCCTGTGAAACATGAGATGGTTTTGTGTTACTGGTTTGTCATTTTCAGTGTAAAAATTGTACACATTTACCTTTACATTTATTCTCAGGTATTTGTCATTTTTTTCATCACCAAGGAGAAGCAATTGAAAGGGCAGACACTTCCCCCAAGCCAGCATCTTTAGAAACCATGCATATCTGCAAAGGGCCTGTGGCAAGGCAAGGTGTCAACAGAAATCGGCAACACTCCTGTAGTAAAAGCACCTTTTCTTGGCCCAAGAGAAGGCAGCTGCCATGACTGGTGGGCGCTGTTGATGCTACCTGAACCCTTTGGGATCCCTTTCCTGCTGTTTGCCCACCCTTGGAGGTGGCATGCCTGTGGTTTTAGAGGAGGTGTCTTGAGTACTGGAGCCTTGCTTCCCACAGAGATGGGAAGAACTGGAGCTGGGGCACTGCCACCCTGCCCCGAGCTGAAGGCTAATAAATGGTGTGTGAGTACAAATGCCCAGCTCCTTTGCCTGGAGTTGAGACAAACACTGAATTATATCATATCCAACTACTTTTTACATGTTTTTTAAAAGTGTGGTAAAATATACATAACATAAAATTTACCATTTTAATCATCTTAAATGTACAATTCAGTGATATTAATTATATTCATGTTGCTGTGCCACCATCACTACTGTCCATTTCCAGAATGTTTTCATTTTCTCAAACATCTTACCCACTTAAGCAGTAACTTCCCATCTGTCTTCCCTCTAACTCCTGATAACCTGGATTCTACTTTCTGTCTCTATGAACCTGACTACTCTAGGTGCCTTATATAAGTGGAATTAGACAGTATTTATCCTTTTGTATCTGGCTTATTTCACATAGCATAATATTTTCAAGGTTCATTCACGTTGTGGCATGTAACAGAATTTCCTTCCTGTTTATAACTGAATAATACTTTATTGTGTGTATACACCACATTTTGTTTATCTGTTCATCCACTGATATATATTTGGGTTGTTTCTACCTTTTGGCTATGTGAATAATGCTGCTGTGAGAATTGGCCTACAAGTGTCTGTTTGAGTCCTGCTTTCAATTCTTTTGGGTATAGTCCTAGGATTGGAATTGCTGGATCACATGTCTATAGTTATTTTATGCTCCTGAGCTCCCCCAGGGCTTAGGATGAGGGTGGGGTTAACCTGAGATCACATCCCTGCCTGTCTTCTTTCCCTCCCTTCTCCTGGGAACACTGTCTTAGCAAACCACTTGCACTTGAATCCTTGGCTCAGTGTCAGCCTCAAAGAGCACCCAATCCAATACAGTACTGAAGGGTGGTGAAGCCTCCCATGTGGCACGAGTGGGATAGATAAATAATACTTATTTAACATGGTGCTCTCCTCTTCTCCTATCTGCTAGTCTCTAATAAGACTTCTACTTTGAAAAACAACCAAAACCTTGGGTAGTTTGGCAGAGTGCTTTAGTCCTATTGGGGAACTCTGAAAGGGAGCATCCAGGAGCAGAATTATTTGCTTATTGGTTTTGAATTCTATTTTTTTAAAGATGTGGGATACAATTCAGGATTAGGTGTACAAGTGGTCATTGTACTGGTAAGGTTTGAGCCTCCCATTGGGTTTCAAATTCTGAGCGTCTTATTTTTAATAAACAGTCTCTCACATTACAATCACTATGCTTCATTGGATTTCTCCCTTTTTATCACTCTATACTTTTTATACGGGACCAACAGCCTCATTTTTTAAAAATGCACCAAGGACCAGAAAGCAAGTGATTTTAAAACTCATGAGACACGTGATAATGTACACCTTTGCCCGCCACCAGAGTCTTCCCTCCTGTTCCTCTTATTTTTCCCCCTCAAACTTACTATCACAATTGCTTATCCATTCTTTATTTAAGAAATTTGGACTTTATTATTAAGGGACAGTAATAAGAAGGACTAAGAGAAATAAGATTTTAAAAAATAAAGAATAAATTTGACTCAGGAGCTTCCAAGCAAGTTTATAAAGCAAGAATTTCTTATCCCAGGCTTGGCTATAGTGTCCTTGGCTGGCACTGTTGACAGGCGCACAAGACCTGTATTCCCATATTGTCCTCTGCCAGCTTCCAATCAGGGAATACAAGCCAGAGTGAGAGCCACACCTGCTTTTCTAGTAGGTTTAGGACAGATACTCAGAGGAGCCAATTTAACAAGGGAGTGGGAACCAACATTGATGGAGCACCTGTAGCAAGTCAGGGACACACCAGGTGTTTTGCTGCTCCAACACAGAAGTTATCTCCAGTTTACAAATAAGGAAACAGAGTTCAAAGTCACCCAGCTACTAGGCAATACAGGCAGATTTCAGAGTCTCTTTGTCTACAAAGCCTGTTCTCTGTTCGTCTATGGTGATCTGAGCTACCTCCACCTAGGAAAGACAGAAGGCCAATTCCTTGCAGACTGTTTATAATTCTAGTGAGAAAAACAGGCTTTTAGGTAGATTTTGATGATTGGCTCTAAGGTTATCCCTCTTGAACCTTCTAAATGAGTATTTTACTGGATTCCATTGATCCTAAGAGCTATGAAGGCAGAAAGAGGGCATAGCTGGTATATACTCTTTCTGGACTAGGGGTCTAAGACATGGTCTCAGGACCCCACAGACTCCAGAAAATTTTTTAAGTTTGTTTTTTATTTTAATAATGATTTTAAAATTAAATATAGTCATGTTTTTTATCAACACTTCTTAACCAAGTAGTGTTTGATACTTGCATTTATGATCAAGTATGTGCTAAGTAAAAGTCAAGAAATAGCATGGGCATTTGAAAGTTTTACAATAGTTCAGTGAGACAAAGATGTGAAAACAGAAACATTTGTTGCCACGGGCAAGCCAAACTACGAAGAGCCTGGCCCACAGCAGTTACTAGTATATTCACGTGGAAAGCAAGTGAACTGAGCCCAGTCCTGGCTTTGGACATAGGGGCTTGCAACATATCGTGAAAAAAGTATAGAGTAAGTATGCATTAGAATTTTTCCATCAAGGATATTTTTAAAATTAAGAATTGTGTTTTGGAGCATGTTATTATATTATTTGATATATGAAAGTAATGGATTGATGATTAAAAGTATGATCATAGTTAAAAGGAAAATAATGACAAGAATAGAAACTTCATTGATGATCTATTATGCTCAACATACTTTTAAATGAAATTTATAAAAGTTGACTAGGAAACACCCCTACACATCTTCCTGTTATTCAACTCAGCTTTGGTGATTTGCAAACCCCTTTAACTTGAGTCATATTTATTTTCTCAAAGTCTACTTTGTACAATACAGTATTGTCAACCATAGGTACAATGTTGTATAGCAGATCTTTAGGATTTGTTTATCTTTCTTAACTGGAGCTTTATGCTCTTTTTTTTTTAATCGTAAAGACAAGATCTCACCAAGTTCCCCAGGCTGGTCTCCAACCCCTGGACTCAGGCAATCCTCTTGCCTCTGCCTGCCAAAGTGCTGGGATTACAGGTGTGAGCCATCACACCTGGCTTATGCTCATTAATTATTAACTCTTCATGTTCCCCTTCCCCTTAGCCCCTGACGACCACCATCCCACTCTTTGATTCTACGAATTTGACAATTTTGGACACCACATGTAAGTGGAATCATGCAGTATTTTTCTCTCTGTGACTGGCTTATTTGGCTTGGCATAATATCCTTAAGGTTTATCTATGTTGTTTCAGATTGCAAAACCTCCCTTTTTAAGGCTAAATAATATTCCATTGTATGTATATACCACATTTTATTTTTCTTTTTGAGAGTTGCCCAGACTGGAGTGCAGTGGCATGGTCACAGTGATCATGACTCATGGCAGCCTCAACCTCCTTGGCTGGTGGTCCTTCCACCTCAGCATCCTGAGTAGCTGGAACTACAGGTGTGCACCATCACACCCAGCTAATTTTTTTAACTTTTTTTTTTTTGCAGGGATGAGGTATTACTATGTTCCCCAGGCTGGTTTTGAACTCCTGGGCTCAAGCAATCCACCTACCTTGGCCTCCAGAGTGCTGGGATTTCAGATGTGAGCCACTGTGCCCAGATTATTTTCTTTATTCATTCATCTGTCAATGGACCTATAGGTTGTTTACATATTTTGATTATTTAAATAATGCTGCTATGAATGTAGGGGTACTAATAGCTCATTGACATCTTGATTTCAATTATTTTGGGTAAATACCCAGAAGTAGAATTGCTAGTTCATATGGTCATTCTGTTTTTACTTTTTTGAGGAACCTCCATGCTGAGGTCATCCCTCTTGAACTTTCCTTCTTGGACTAAATACCAAAAGAGAATTTTTCTTCCAAAATTCAGCATCCTTTCATGATAAAAATTCTCAACAAACTAGGAATAGTAGGAAAGTACCTCAACATAAAAAAGTTTTCCAAAGCATCTGCACCATTTTGCATTCCCATCAACAATACACAAGTATTCCAATTTCTCCACATCCTCACCAATACTTTTTTAAAATAGCCATCTTGACAGATATGAAATATTTCATTGTGACTCTGACTTGCATTCTCTCATGATTAGTGACATTGAGAATTTTTTTCGTATACCAGCTGCTTATTTGTACATTTTCTTTAGAGGAATGTCTATCCCAAGTCCTTAGCCCATTTTTAATTGCGTTATTAGGGGGTTTTTTGTATTAAGTTGTAGGCATTCTATGTATTTTGGAGCTTAACCCATTGTCAAATATTTTCTCTCATTTTATAGATTGTCTTTTCAGTGTTGATTGTTTCCCTTGCTATGCAGAAGCTTTTTAGTTTGATGTAGTCTCACTTGTCAAGTTTTGCTTTTGTTGCCTATGCTTTTGGTATTATATCCATGAAATTATTGCCAAGAAATTATGAAGGCTTTCTCTTATATTTTCTTCTGGGAGTCTTACAGTTTCAGATTTTACATTTAAGCCTTTACTCTATTTTAGTTGATTTTTGTGGATGGTGCAAAATAAGTGTCTAATTTCATTATTTTACATGTGGATATCCAGTTTTCCCAGCACCATTTGTTGAAGAAACTGTCCTTTCCCCATTGTGTGTTCTTGTCACCTTTGTCAAATGTCAGTTGACATGTGGATTTATTTCTGGGCTCTTTATTCTATTCCATTGGTCTATCTGTCTTTATGCTAATGCCATGCTATTTTGATTACTGTAGTTTCATAATATATTTTGAAAGCAGGGAGTCTAAACTAAGATAAGAAGATAACTCAAAACCAGAATGAAAGAGCAGATATTCAAACTGATGCCACAGAAGTCAAAAGGATCATAAGAGACTATTATGAATGATTGTATGCCAACAAACTGAATAACCTAAAAGAAACAGAGAAACTCCTAGAAACACACAACCTACCAAAACTGAGTCATGAAGAAATAGGAAGTATGAACAGATCCTTAACTAATATGGAGATTGGACAGTAATCAATATTTTCTCCCAATAATGAAAACCCCAGGACCAAATGACTTCACTGATAAATTCAACCAAACATTTAAAAAAGAATCAATACCAATCCTTCTCAAACTCTTTAAAAAATTGAAGAGGAGAGAACGTTTCAAAATTCAATTTATGAGACCAGCATTACCCTGATATCAAAGCCAGACAAAGACACCACAAAAAAGAAAACTATAGGCCAATATTCCTGAGGAATATATTATTTTAACAATGATTTTTTTTTTTTTTGAGTCAGAGTCTCAATCTGTCACCCAGGCTGGAGTACAGTGGCATGCTTACAACCACCCCAGTGTCGACCTGCCAGGCTCCAGTGATCCGTTCGCTTCAGCCTTCTGAGTAGCCAGAACTACAGTACCGCACTACCATGCCCTGCTAATTTTTCATTTATTATAGAGATGAGGTCTCGCCAAGTTGCCCGGGCTGGTCTCAAACTTGCAGGCTCAGGCAATCCATTTGCCTTGGCCTCCCAAAGAACTGGGATTGCAGGCTGAGCCACTGAGCCCAGCCATGATTTTAAAATTAAATATAAGCATGTTCTTGATCAACACTTCTAAACTAAGTAGTGTTTGGTACTTGCATTTATGATCAAGTACATGCTATGTAAAAGTCAAGGAATAACATGGGCAATTGAAGGTTTTGCAATAGTTCAGTGAGACAGAGAGCTGAAAGCAGAGCCATCTGTTGCCACAGGCAAGCCAACCTCCAAAGAGCCTGGCCTATAGCAGTTGCTAGTGTTTTCACATGGCAAGCCAGTGAACTGAGCCCAGTCCTGGCTTTGGATATAGGGACTTGCAATATAGATGAATATAGATATAAAAGAAAAAAAAACTCGACAAAATACTAATGAAGGAAATCCAAATGCACATTAAAAGAATCATACATCATGACCAAGTGAGATTTATCCCTGGGAGGCAAGGATGGTTCAATGCACAAAAATCAATTAATATTATACACCATATTAACAGGATAAAGGATAAAAATTACATGATTGTCTCTATAGATGTGGAAAAAGCATTTGACAAAATTCAACTTACTTTCATGATAAAGATTCTCAGCAAACCAGGAATAGTAGGAAAGTACCTCAGCATTAAAAAGGGCAGTATGTGAAAAGTCTGTAGCTAACATTATACTCAACGATAAGAACAGAAAGCATTTTCTGTAAGTTAGGAGCAAGGCAAGGATGCCCACTTTCTCCACCTTTATTCAACATAGTAGTGGAAGTTATAGCCAGAGCAATTAGGCAAGAAAAAGAAATAAAAGGGATCCAAATATGAAAGAAAAAAGCAAAATTGTTTCTTTTTGTAAATGATATGATCTTTTATAGAGAAATCCCTAATGACTACATAAAAAGCTATTAGAACTTATAAATGAATTCAGTAAAATTACAGGATACAAAATCAACATAAAAATCAGATGCAAGGGGGGACCAAAAAACCCAGAATTCATTTGTTAAAAATTGTATATTTATTCTTATCTGCTTAAACTTGTCACCCTGAAAGTACTCTTAGCTTACTGCAATACACCTATCAAGATGCTTTTTCCACTGCTCAAAACAGTTTTTGAGCTCATCAATTTGGATGCCTTTTAGTTCTCCTGCAGTTTTTTGTTTCATCTCTTTCACATTTGAGAACTTTTTCATCCAGGAAAACAAGCAAAAAAAGTTGTTTGGAGTGAGTTGGGTTAATAGGGCAAGTGGGGCATTGGGGTCATGCCATTTTGATCAAAAACTGCTGAACACAGTAGTGTGTAGACAGGTGTGCTTATAAATCACCCATCATGAAATGGGCAAATGCTTTGAAAAAAAATCTCAAAAAAAATTCACTGAAGCCGAACACAGCCTCTCATAACACTAGCCAGTACACTGATACTGATGGGTTCCTAGAACACTTACCTAATGGGGGAAGCCTGTACTATAAGGAGCCCACCCTCCCAGAAATAATTCCAGTTTTTTGGGGTCCCCCTTCATACATTTTGATATACTAACCATTAACTATTTAAAAAAAGGAATTAGAGAAACAATCTCATTTACAATAGCAAAAAATATATAAAATAATTAAGAATAGACTTAAAGAAGAGTGTGAAAGAATTGTATGCTAAAACTACAGAACATTGATGAAGTAATTAAAGGCACAAACAAATGGAAAGGTGTCTTGTGTTCATGGATTAGAAGACTTAATATTGTTAAAATGTCCCTACTACCCAATGCAGTCTACAGTTCTAATGGAATCTCTATTAAAATCTCAATAACATTTTTACAGAAATAGAAAAATAATTCTAAAATTCATATGGAACCACGAAATATCACAAATGGCCAAATCAATCTTGAGAAAGAAGAACAAGCTAGAGGGCATCACACTTCCTGATTTCAAAATATGTTACAAAGCTACAATATTTTTTTCCTCTCCTTTCGGCATTTTTGAAGATGCCATAGCTTCTGTTGAAAAGTTGTCATTCTTATCGCTCCTGAAATAATTGTGGGGTTTTTCCCTGTTTGGTTATTTTTTAAGATTTTCTCTTTGTGTGCTTTGAGTTCCTTGAATCTCTGGATTAATATCTTTCTTTTTTTCATTTATTTTTCAAAAATTATGGCCATTGTCTCTTTGAATATTGCCTTTCCTCCATTCTCTCAGCTTTCCTCTTGGGGCTGCAATTATATGTGTGTTAGACTGTCTCCCTCAAGTCTCTTACTCTTTTCTAGCCTGTTTATTCTTTTTTCCACGGATATGTCTTCAAGTTCACTAATCCAATCTCTTTGATTAATCTTCTTTTCCCCATCTTCTGTTGAATCCATTCAATCAGATCTTTATTTAAGTTATTGTATTTTTCAGTTCCAGAATGTCTGCTTATCTTTTTTTAAAAAAGAGTTCGCTTTTGAGAACTGTCTATTAATATCTTTTGCCCACTTTGTAATGGGGTTGTTTGATTTTTTCTTTTCAGCACATTTGCATTCCTTGTAGATCCTAGATATTATGCCATTGTCAGACATACAGTTGGCAAATATTTTTTCCCAGTCTGTGGGCTGTCTTGATGGTTTCTTTGGCTTTGCAGAAGCTTTTCAGTTTGATGAGGTCCCACTTATCTATCTTATCTCTTATGGCCTGGGCACTTGGGGTTTTGAACAGGAATTGGTTGCCAGTTCCAATTTCCATAAGGGTATCTCCTGCATTTTCTAAGGTTCTTATAGTTTGAGGTTTTACATTTAGGTCTTTGATCCATT
>CAUYQG010064420.1:0-15175 GCA_963574415.1 Tarsius wallacei | reverse complement strand
CACATTCCTCTCCAAGTGCCTATTAACACAGGATGTGTGAGCTATCAAAGCTTCATGTAGAAGTTGTGCTCTAGTCTCCTTTCAGAGGTACATTTTCCAGATTGTGCATCAGAGGTATCTTCCAGATTCACAGCCTTATTTTCACCTATTCTGTGCTGTATTCATAATCTAAGGTCCAGCTTCAGTTTCCCTTTCCTACTTCCTCTAAGAAACATTCCTTAACTGACAGATGTATACCCACAGATATTGCTCACTCCTCTGAATTCATAATTCCTCCAAATTTTAGAGCTAGGAGAAACCAAGAACCTAGCCTGATCGAGATTGGCATTCAGTAAGGAATTAAATAATAAATTATTTAAATAAATAAATAATCTTAGCCAGTCTTCTCATTTTACAATTGGGTATCAGGTAGGTTAATTGATTTTCTAAAGTTCAGTTAGGCAAAAATTCCTAGATTTTAAGCCAGGGTTGTTTCAGCTTAGCCAGGAGTCATTTCTACCTCTGAACATTTTTTGACTTCTCTATTACTTTTACTATTTATCATATGTCTTAGATGAATATGGGCAGATTTTATAATTTCATCTACTACACCTAATAGGCTATAATCTTCCAGAGGCTGAAACTATATCTGTATATCTGTGTTACAACTGGGATATTCACTGTGTGTGTGTGTGTGTGTGTGTGTGTGTGTGTGTGTGTGTATGTGGTGACTGTGAGAAATATTGAATTTACAGTAGGAAACACTTGAACAATTCTCCCAGAAACCTATGTTTATTGGAAATTCAGAAAAATATTCCTCAGGACCCAAGGGTTTTATTGATTCTTATCCCTTCCCAAGAGGACTAGTAGAAGGCAAAAAATTACCAATGTTGATATACAGGTGTAAAATTATGAAAAATGTAGTTGCAAAGTTTTCATAGCTCAAAACTGCAACATCTGCTGTTAGTATATGAACAAGACTATACAACTGGTAAGGAAAAATGATGAAGGGTACATTTAACTTAGTCATAAAAGCACATACAATTTTATAGTATATTTACAACACCTCATTATTAAGCTTGGTAATACTCATTATACATATGGGTCCCTCCTCAATGTTTCCTATATTTTGTCATATAGTGTTTTCTTTTTAATAACAAAGATGCTGTGAGGGTTTTCTCTACCACTACAGCTAAATATTTATTGTGATGGCCCCAAAAAGTTTTCCTGTGAAGAAAGATAACCAACAGCTCCAGGATCTTCAATTTTCTGGACACAAGCTTATCGTTTTCAGAAGAAAAGAGAATGCTTGAGACCTAATCTCTCTTTTCAGAAGAAAACAAGGATGCTATGAGACCTAATCTCTTGATTTGCAATTCAGACTTTTCAAACTAGGGTAACACTGAGAAAGTAAAACAATAATCAGCGTTACTTGAGCTCACCTCGTCTTCCTTTCTCAAAAATCAAAACCATAGCAAGCACATCTCAATCTTCTAAGATAGTATAAGGTTTAAAAACAAACAAACAAGCACAGGGCCACATTCTTGTCTTCCTACCTGGGAATATCTGGGAGTCTGAGCATCATTAGAGGTTGAGAATTTGTTCTTATTTCCAGGAAGAAGGATGTTAAACTTCTACCTGTATTTCTGGAAATTGTACAAGTCTGGAATGACAAAATTATACACTACATTGGCTGGTTTAGCCCTCAAGTCAATTTGCCAAATTGTAAAGCTGTGCATGACACTGAAGGGCTAACCTAAACATTTCTGGTTACCTATACTCTAGGACAGCAGTCCCCAATCTTTTTGACATCAGGGAACAGTTTTGTGGAAGACAGTTTTTCCATGGACGGGATGGGGGATGTACAGTCAAACCTCACTGCTAACGTTAATCTGTATTTGTAGCTGCTCCCCAGCACTCGCATTACCACCCCAGCGCCACCTCGGATCACCGGGTATTAGATTCTCATAAGAAGCGCACAACCTAGATCCCTTGTGTGGGGAGTTCACAATAGGGTTCGTTCTTCTATGAGAATCTAATGCTGCACTGATCTAACAGGAGGTGGAGCTCAGGCCGTAATGTGAAACTTCTAAGCTTTGTTTGCTCTCCCACCATTCATCTCCCGCTGTGCAGTCTAGTTCCTCACAGGTCAACGACCACTATGTGGTTGGGGACCCCTACTCTAAGAAACTAGATAGCCCAGTGGTTGACTGAATCTCACCAACCTGTAAACCAGCCTTAATCCAGGCTAGTCCATAGACCCCCCTACTCTGTCTAGCAAAGGAAAGGGAAAATACTCTCTGATGGAAGATAGTATTACTTAGAACTTCTTAAATGCAATGCCTAGGTTCAATAAAAACCTCTAGGCATTGAAAAAGACTATTATACTCCAGATAACCAAGATAATAAGATAGTAAAACAAATCCACAAATAACAATAAGACTGACAGTTGACCTCTCAATGGAATATTGGAATTCAGAAAACAAAAATCTTTAAATGCTCACTTTCATGTCACTTTTGCATACAAAAGGGGATCCAAAAAAAAAAAAAACTCTGGGATTTATTTAGAGAAAATTGTGTATTTATTCTTACAAGTTTAAACGTCAGTCACTTTCAAAGTACACCCTGTTTGATGCAATACACCTATCAAGATGCTTTTCCACTTCTCAAAAGTTTTTGAATTTGTCAATTTTGTTGCCCTTCATTGCTGCTGCCATTTTCTGTTTCACCTCTTGCACATCAGCAAAATGTTTACCTTTAAAGAATTTTTACATCCAGGAAAACAAAAAACCAAGTTGCATAGGTGAGATTAGATGAATAGGGAGAGTGGGGCATGAGGGTAATGCCATTTTTGGTCAAAACTGCTGAACACACAATGCAGTGTGAACAGGTGTATTGTCATGGTGGAAGAACCAGTTACCTATTTGCCACAAAAAAGTTCACTGACACCAAATACAACCACTCGCAACAGCACAAACTGGTGCTGATGGTTTCCTAGAACACTTAGCTAGCAGAAGCCTGTTCTACAAGGGGCCTGCCCTCCAAAAGATAATTCCGGTTTTTTGGGGGGAGGGAAATCCCCCCTCGTATTGTGCTAATTATTAAGATATTTTTTAAATCCCTCATCTCCAAATCTACCTCTCTACACTTGACTGTGTAGTGCTAGGGCTGGGAGTCTGGAAAGGACATTTCAGCGTTGCCAGCTAGCTTTCTGTCAAGGGCTTCCAATAGAAAGCACTCGAGGAGACAACAAGGTTGGAGGAGAAAGCCTGTTCCTTTCTTTTTGGCTTCTATTACTGTCAGCATCACCTCCGCATCAAGTGTCCTCCCCCGCAGTGGTAATTCATTCTCCAATCTCCACTTTATTCCAGCTCTTCCAAGATCAGCCTTATTGAGCCCCCAAAGAGGGCTAGCACTCCCTCCCTAGAAATCTCAGTGTCAGCTCCACAGTCCCTTCTCCAAACTTCTCAATGCTAAAACACCCAATCTCTTCACATACACGTGCTACAAATATACAGATGCCCACATATGCAAGCACCTGACTTTATTCACAAAAAGATTTTTGGGACAATAATTTTTTTTTTCCAAAGTGGCTGTCTAGTAAGGCAGAATGGTACCTTGGCCGCAATTTTGATAGTTGGCATGATGTTTAAAAACAAACAAGCAAAAGTGATCTATTTACATACTTCGTTTTAAATGTGTGGTCTTGAGTAAAACTATCTGTAAATAAGTTTTAAAGATGCAAAATTATTTTTTAAAGCAAAATTCAAGACACAAATTTTAACAAATGGTAGTCATCTTTAGCAGGGAGAACTGTAGAAAACATTTTTCACATATTCTTAATTTTTGAAATTGCAACACTCATGAAAATGATGCTCATTTTAAGTTATTTTTATTGCATTATTAATGCAATATCAATAAACATTTGGGCAGCTTTAAAATCTAAGTGATTTTCTACTTTAAGCTTCACTATTTTTACTTCTTCCTTTATCTTTATTTGTTTTCTTTCTCTTCTTCTTTTTATTTTTTAAAGACGTGGGGTCCTAGTCAGGATTAGGTGCATAAGTAGTCAATATACAGGTGAAGTTTGGACCTCCTACTGGTCCTCGCTTCCCCTGGTTTAGGAGCAGGTATCCTTAGTGATGTTATGTGAACCCCTACTCCCTTCCCTGGCAGTGCCCTGCTACTGCTGATCTCTTTCTTGTGCTATTATGGTAAGTACTCAGGGACCACTTATGAGTGAGAACATGTAGTACTCAGTTCTTTGTTTCTGGGATAGAACCTCGAGTATGATAGACTCTGAATCCATCCCAGTTGTTGCAAAGTCCATAATTTTGTCATTCTTTATGGCTGCATAATTTTTTTATCCAGTCCATTTTCAATGGGCAGCACGGTTGGTTCCATGTTTTTTGCTATTGTGAATAGTGCTGCAATAAACATGCATGCATGGGTATCTTTTTTGTAATACGATTGAGTTCCTTCAGGTTTATTCCCAGAAGGGGGATTATGGGTCATATGGAAAGTCAATTTCTAGATCTTTTAAAAATTACCACACTGTTTTCCATAGAGGTTGTACCAAGCTTACACTCCCACTAACGGTGTAGAAGCGTATTTCTCTGATGATTAGTGAGGCTGAGCATTCTTTCACGTTATCTGTTGGCTGATTGTATGTCTTCTTTTGAGAAATGTCTATTCATGTCTTTTGTCCATTTTTTGAATAGAGTTGTTTGTTTCTATGTTTCCCAGGCTAGTCTCGAACTCCTGGTCTTGAGCAATCCTCCCATTTAGGCCTCCCATAGTGCTAGGGTTACAGACATCAGCCACCACACCCAGCCTTGATTTGTTTTCTAGAAAGAAAATTTACTTTGCGCTTTTAAACAGAAGCCTTATTTTAAAAAGGGGCTGCTTTCACTACCTGTGTAAAAGTATGCCTACACTGATGATCTATAGCCCATGTCAATTTGGTTAGTTCCCTGATTGACAAAAAACACAAATTACATTTTGCCCAGTGACTATTAAAATTTAATGTTAGAATTTGCTAGTAAAATATCTTCTTCATCAATTGTGATTATAAATTACTATTAATAGTATCCATCAAAATATCTGTCATAGTCTTACTAACATAGTATTAAGCAAATAAAAATTGGGAATAGGGAGTCTCTAAGGAAGAGAAAGAAAACAGAAAATGAGGACTGCTCTGGTTAGTTGTATTTTTAATTTTTTCCTATACCAACTTCTATCCCCTCACCCCATTAAACTTGCTCCTAGAAAAAGAGTCCATAGAACCACACACATCAAGATACGCAAGACAGCTATGACCTAACTCTTTTTTTCCTCAAAAAAATTTACAAATTTCCCTACAATACAAAATCGATTTGTTAGAAACTTTGGAATCTGCTTATAAATTGCTCCTACTGACCTCTTATCATATCCTATTTTAAATTCTAATATAATAATCTACGATTATTAAAAAATTAGTATTAAATAATAATATTTACATATCATTCAGAACTTTGGAATGATTTTCCAGCTTCAATGTCTAATTTCCACTACATGTTTCCTGGCTCCTTTCTATGATGTGGTTTGGGTATAGGAGGAAGAGTTTACATGACCTCATGGCATTAGGGAAGGGAGGCAGCTACCTCATGCACACAAACAGTTATCCTTTGAAGGATAATTGCATCCAGTTCTGTGCATTCTTCCATTGTGGACTCTCCTTCCTTGCAGCTAATAGAATTCATTGTATGGTCTCTTTCTGACCTTTGGAATTTGCCAGTACTATAAATTTCTGCCTTGTCTTCCAGTTTGTCTTCTGTCCTAAAATAGTCTACCCCAAACTTTGCATTGATGTTATCTCACCTCTGCCACAGCTTTCTTCACAGCAAGCACACTAATTACCCACACAGGAATTGGCAAAGACTTTGGGATTTTAAACTTGAACTCTCCATTCTTGGCAATGCCAGTCTGTACTATTAACTAGGTTTAACTGCCCACTGTCAGTGATCTACAGTTATTTTTTTTCACAGTCCAAACTAGGAGAAGGCTAATACCCTTCACGTCTATGTTACTTAATATACCTTCTCATTCCAGATGGAAATTAGTCACACGTTTGAGCATCTGATTTCATCTTCTGCCACTTTTATTTAACCTTTAATCCCTTTTGTGTAAGAGTTCAACTTCTTTCATTTACTCCCTCTTTATCTTTTTTCCTAATTTCTGCTTCATGTACCATGAGAGAAAAATCTGTTGTCTAGAATCCAAACAGGCTCTTGATGGGCTAAAGGAAATGTAATATAAAATTCTACATTGAATGTCAGAAAATGAAGACTAAATATTTATCTTTCCATTCCTACTGTAACATGCTGAATCTTACTCCTAATGCAGAAGGCTGCCTTGATCTGACTATGAACATGCTATGTGCAAAAATGCAAAAGAGAAAAATACATTAATATTTTGTCAAAATTATACCAGCTGCAAATGTTCATATCTTCTTTTCTAATGACTACACAGGATAAAGTTGGGGGAAATTCCTTTTTGGAGGAGAAGCTGGGAATCATGTATATATCTCAAAAATTATCTTCCACAATGAATAGCATTTACAAAGTGTAGAAATAAAATGAACAGCTTTACAAAGTGTAGAAATATGAAAGTCATGTTATATCAAGTAATCTCAAATAAGGTTTCTGTTTCTACATTGCAGTTCTGTCATGAGAACTGATCATGCCTAGTTGAGGAATATTGTTCCTTTTATCCACTTATAGGTATGCATACCCTCAACCGGCATCTCCTAAACCTTTCCTCTAACATCCAACAATCAAAGTTAAATAAATTAATGGGGTGATGATAATTTTATTTCTGATTGCTTCTATATTATAGGAATAAGAAGAATTGTTGTTAGTTAATTAGCAAATAAATAATCAGGCAGTTTACTTGGCACTTTGGTTAAAATGCTAATATAAGTGCATGTGTGTAAAGGGAAATAGGTCAGGAGGGCTAGCTTTTCTTTTTCCATTTTCTACCTTTTTTTGCTTTTCTTCTTATGGCTTCTCTTTCCTTATTCTGCCTAGTTCTTCTAGTCTTTGTTCCCACACTAGCTATCTTTCACGTTCTTTCTCCTGGGAGCTTTTCTCTCAGCTTTATAGTGACCCAATAAACTTGTGAAAAATAAGATGCATATTTAAAAAACCTGTAGCAAGCTTTAGCAATGTTTAAAGATTACCCTGAGTAGTTTCAGAAAAGATGTCTAAAATTACATGCTATAACAGTAGGTATAATAAAGTCCTGGAAGCAAATAAAACAGGTATATATAAACTATCCTAACCTCTCTTCTTACATGTGAGTTATGTTTTGCAGTGTTGAAGAACTGCAGGGTAGACAGAATGTGGTACACATGGTATGAGCCTTGAAGACATTAATGAATTCTCAGTAGGTACAGAACACCTTCAGCTTGTGTGCACTGAACTTCAGGGCAAAGATGATAGCATTTGTGCATCAGCAGTTTTCTAAGGTGTCCATTCAAAGTGCTACTGAGGTATCCACTGCCCTTGAGCCTTCAAGCCACATAAATTGACAGTTATCTGATAGTCCTGGTTCTAACAAACTCTGGGGAAGTACTTTGAACAAAATTCACACGGAAAAGTAGTCTTAAAAGTGCTTTTTGGATGTTTTATTGGGAAATCACACAATACATTAGCAGGAACAGTGCAGGAATTGGAATGTGATGGATATATAGTTTTGTAGTATGACTCATTACTATAGTACGTGGGTCTGATATCTGTCAGTTCATGCCTTTTGAAGAGCCCTGACTCTTGAAGAGCCAAATTTATGGTTAAATTAACCAAAACCTGATATTGAATTGATAACAAAAATATTAAAATTCTGCCTTTCTCCACTCAGTCATCTTATCCAGATATATGTTATGAAGACACCATATATGCACCCATCATCTAACATCAAAAAGATGAAAAAGAAAATCAGTTTAGCTGTTCAAACAGTGGCTGCCTTATACCTTTGGTTTAGAGATATGTTTCAATGAGATATGCTGAAGTAGACAATAATAGACCTAAGATCACGGACCTGAGTACATTTCTACTTATCAATTTATTGCATGAGGACCTCAAGCTTTGGATTTCTTATCTTAAAAATGAAGAAAGACTACAGCATCTACTTTAAAATACCATTGTGAGTATGAAAGCAAATATACACCAAGTACCTAGCACAACATTGGCCCTTAGTGAGAGATGTTAGTCATTGTAATTTATTTCCTCCTCTAGAATTTTTTTAAAAGCCACCAAATGTATTATGTAGATTTAAAATTAATAAATTAATATTATCAGCCACTTTTGATCTCAACATTTAAAAAATAAAAACACTGGCTCCAAATATATAAAATTACATAATAACATCAATTTTATTGCACGTGACACCCATTTCTTCTCCACACTTCCAGAGGCTCCCAAGATTCAAATACAAATTAGGTCATAGATATTTGCTGATGCTCCGTGGATGTTTAGAATAACATGGTTTTGCAGCCAAAAGTCTTTAAAACTGAATCTACAGCCATATTCTACCTAGGTTAAAATCCCAGTGGGAAATGCAACTGCAAACTTTGCTCAGCTCAACTTAGTCAGAGTTAAAATGAGATCCGCGTGGGAGGCAATGCAGTTTGGAACATTCACATACAATACAGGATGCATCTTTTATGCACGGAAAGGGCTCATTGGGAGCATAAGGCATAAAAGCTTGAAATACCAGAACTGATGTTGGGAGTAAAGCTTCTCAGTGAAAGTAGAGCTGATTTACTTTTGCAGAAAGATACCGAGGAAAGAGTACATTCCAATTTGCCCTTGAATGGGAAAGCATGTTGATTGCTTGCACATCAGTGCTACCTCTTAAAGTCATTACCAGTTAGATTTTGGATTACCTTAGAAAGAATCTCTGACAGATTGTAGCAATTGGATCCATCATTGTTTCATTAAACCAATATTAATTAAATGTTTCCACCTTTTAGTGGGACTTGTTAGATCCTTATTAGTCATGACAGATCATTATTTTCAGCAGAACATGGTCAAGATCCAGCAATGAGCACTGAGATGTAATCAGGCACCAATGTATGCTGGAATTAATAATTATACTAAATTGGCTGTAATGAATAATTTATAGTGTAAATTCTTATGCAATTTGCTATGGTAACCCACAAGAAGAAATCTGCTGTATTTTAACAAAGCACAAGTTACCAAGAGTAAAATAATGAATAAAATAATAGAAAACCCACTTCAGGAGGAAAATGCTTTGTGATGGATAAATTGCAATATGATAAAAATATGCAATGCTATTGTTATTGTCATAATTAATTAAAATTCATTATTCATCCAAGGCCTCAAACAAAGCCTTTACAGGTTGTAGAAAATTAACTTCTTGCCCTTCAAATGTTCACAAAGACAAAAATAACTAGGCAAAGGTTTTTTTTTATTACATAGGGTACAGCAGAGTATGTTGCTTGCTTTGGTCTGTTAGTTGTTTCTGAAAAATAAAAACATACTCAAACTTTTATTTAATCTATCTTAATAGAAACTGTAAAATTAAAAGGTAATTTAAAGGAGGAAAATGTTCCTAAGCAAATTGTTGCCAAGCACAGGTACTTTGAAAAAATTGCACTCTGTACATGGTAAGTACCCAGTTATAATCACAACATTCACCAAGCATTGAGCGTGTCCCTGTATCTAGAATCTTATGCAAATTCTTCCTTTATTTTAAGATCAGTCTTATAAAATGATAGATAAAAACTTAGGCTCTAAGCAGTCAGGTATGTTCACTCTACTAGAAAACTAGTTCAAACGTGATTTCAGAGGACTACAAAGTCTAGAATTTACAGAATGTTGACATCTCTATACTTTGAAAAAATATTGCTTTTAATCAAAACTGTCATTCCTAATATATTATTGTATGATATATAGTTTTGGATGTTAAAGATCAGATTATTAAAATCCAACAATTTAATCTTTTTTAAGTTTCTTAAATTTTGACCAGGAATGATTTGATGTAATATATTACTTAAAGACCCTTATCTTTAATGACTTAAAACGAACCCAGCATTTTCCCACTGGATAAATAATGTCTTCAATTTAGAACTATATTTATTTGGCAGACAATTGATATCTAATTAAGAGCAATCACCTCTGGAAACTGTTACAGCTCACTTTTTACCTTAGTGCGAATGTGGAGGTGAAGGTAGCATTTGATATGGTAAAGAAATTGGGCACAAAGGAAAATAAAACTAAGATAGGCTTTTTGGTAGCTTATACAAGGATAAAATGTCCTCTTTATCTTTGCTTATTCCCCAGTCTTTACCATGAGATCAATCTGGGTGACAGCTAAGCATGCAAATCCTAAGCACCTGTAACTCAGCAACTGCTTGTAATACCCTAACCTCTCTCTCAACTGACCATTGTAATATATGAATTTCAAAGCGATGGTCCAGCCCACTGGTTATTATGACTCAATAAATGTCATGCTCTCTTACTAATATACTGTGAGGAAAATAGGAAAAGAAGGTGGCAAGAAGCTAGAAACTCTCTGTGAAGCACTTCCCTATTTGAAGGAGAGTCAGGTTTTGTGTGTACTCAAGGACTCTGCTTTCTAAATTTTCATCTTATTTCTTAAATGTTCTGTTCATAGAGACTATTTAGTAAGACTTGGTGGTGATGATGATGCAACCCCCTAGAATACTACTGTATTCCACTGTGTACTATTAGAGTACTAATGAAAGTAGAAAAGCATATCTCAGATTTTTTTTAAAAAAATCCTAAATTGAATGTTGTTCCTTTCCTTAACTGCAGGAGTATATCCTCTTTCGAAATAAAATGTGTTCTCAAGAAGTCATAGAAAATTCCATGGAAACAAACAACAAAAAATGACACTGTTTTCCCCCTCTTCAAACATGTTTGACTTAGAAGAACTATGGCTTTCAAAGATGATTAGTATTAACAATAAATCACTATACTCACAGATGCGTAGCAAGACAGAACACGGGGCTACCCAGGCATATATTAAGACAATAGATACCTTAGCAACAGTTTTAACTGTTCTGCAACAGATTGTGCCCTAAAGCAGTAAATATCCCGTACACAGGGTTATTTCGTTTTTACTTTTTCTAAGTAAATCAGTAAGTAGACAGATAGACACACAGAGCTTCATCATCATCATCATCATCATTCTGTATTGCTCTTAGGTTTGTGGAAAATGATGTTTGTAAAAACATAAGGCAACATGTAGCTCTTAAGATTGATACAAATCCCAAAGCTGCCATGTTTTTCTTATCATTACAGTATACCAAATAAAAGACATCTTTACTAAAGCCCAAAGTGGGACTGGGAGCACAAAAATCAGCACTCTTTCAATCTGCAGAGACCTGAGAACCTGTGTGTGGTATGGTGTGTGTGTGGGGGGGCGGGTACTGAATTCCATATCCTCATATTCAATCTCATCTTCTGACATGAGATGAATTCCATCCACCAGACATGCTTCTGGCATGTAGCATTTATAACTAGAAACTAACAGAAATGTACATGAATTGAAAACAACATACTCCCAGGTAGAGCCATTTCAAATGGAAATAAAAAGCCCAAGAATCATCAAGTTGTATTATGGAGGAGGGTTAAATCACTTTTAACATACTAAAAATGTATTCTTGCTATGGGATTTTGCTACATCCCTGAATGCAGAGGGACAGAAGCCCACTCCATTTTGGCCTTGCCAGTTTTTCAGGAGTGACCTGCCTGAGCTAGGGCAATTCATTCAAGAACTTTTCCTTTATGCTCTTAGAACATGCCTATAAAATGCTTTCCATTGATTACCCAAAGACTGCATACATATTATACATCTGACAAGCTAGGTTGAGATAAGCTTGTGAAGTTAGGGAGTTCAGCATTGACCTTAGTGGTGCTCTTATCTTTTTAACTTTCACCCCTTTGTCCAAATATAAGAATAAGTAAAGTACATTTATATTCTCCCCCTCTCTCTCCCTTTCCCTCTCCCACTACCTCTCTCTCTCTCATTCTCTCTCTCTTTCATTATAAGACAAGTTAAAATCTATGAGCCTAGACTATTCAATGAAGTGTAGCTACACTGTAGGTTTGTGTTGATATTTAAATGATATAAATCATGAAAATTGTATCAAAAGTTAGAGAGAGATAGACCCAAAGTTATCCTTCCTTTTTCTCAGAATATGTTTTCTGAGAAAAGCTAGTGTACTCTTCCTTCTGAAAAATCAAGAAATCCTGACACAGGCAACAAAGGGAAATCTTCCATTCAATGATTCTTCTGCTCTTGCCTTTGCTTCTTTGATGGATTAGCCTTTTACCCATTATCACTAAGGTAATTTCTGAAATTTGAATGTCAAGCAAAAATAAGAAAATCTAGCCCTTTTGAACTGTTTTCCAGATCTTAGGTCTGTTTGATCAAAGTACAGGGAATGTTCCATATGAACAGTGTGGCTCACCAAAGGACTGCTTTGGGATCCCAGCCCAAGCCTTATGTTTTCTAGCTTTCCTTCTTTGTATAATTCACACAAGAACCTCAATGAGAGATAATGGTCGACTTATACAAATCCCCACATTCAGTAGACCCTGCTAGATATCAATCTTTTCCATCCTCAGTGTGTGCGATTTTTTTGGCCACCAGAAGATGTGTACAGGAGGACTGACTATGAGGGGACAAAGTTCCACTTGAAGAAATAAAGACTCAGGTTCAGAGACTGTGAAATAGGAAATAGGATTCATCAAAAAGAACAGAACAGGCTTGTGTGAGATAAAGACGGTTTTGAGACGTTTTGTTAACTTGCCTCTGCATTCGGGAAAGAGGACATATCTATTTCAAACAAATTGAATAATGACAACTAACCCGTGGAAGTTATTAGAAAGAAGAAATCACAAAAATGTGAACATAAAAAAGGAAATGAAGCCGGGCTCGGTAGCTCAGCCTGTAATCCCGCACTTTGGGAGGCTGAGGTGATTGGATTGCCTGAGCCTGCGGGTTCGAGATCCGCCTTGGCAACTTGGCGAGACCTCATCTCTACAATAAATCAAAAATTAGCAGGGCATGGTAGCGCGCCCCTGTAGTAGTTCCAGCTACTTGGAAGGCTGAGGCCGAAGGATCGCCGGAGCCCAGCAGGTCGAGGCTGCGGTGGCTGGGAGCGGCCACTGTACTCCAGTCCGGGCAACAGAGTGAGACTCCAACCCCCCCTAAAAAAAAAGGAAATGAGGTTAGGGATGGGTAAAGAGGAGGAAGAGACTATATTACATATATTAGGGGATTCCAGTAGGTTTCCAAAAAAGAAATATCTCCTTTGGGGTACTCATGGGAACTTGGGGCATTTGGAACACCCTAAGAACAAGCATCATTTTAGTTCAGTGTAGAATAGGCTTAAATGGACACAAGGTTCTTGGTCTTCCCCCAGAAGGTCAGAGACTTTGACCTTACTCCTGAATTTCAGGACTTGCTATTTGTAATTTACATTATAACATACAAATGAGCATATATAACAACCTAGAGTTTATTTGCTATTAACATAGGAAACTAGAGATCCTTTTAAAAATGAAGTTAAAATCCAACTCCATCCAATTACTGAGTACGATTCCAAGTTTAATTTATTAAAACTGGAAAACCAGCAAGTTTGAGGAAGAACTTGGAAATTATTCTCAGTAAAATTCATTGCCTTCAGTTGCAGTAAATTTTAATAATTGAGGCTGTCATTATGTTTGACCCATAAAGAGTAACCTTGATGGTTATTTGTTATGTATTCAGTTTTGTCTGCCTTAGCTTAAGCTTAAATATTAATGGAAAAAAGAAAACCTACAAAATCCCCCAAGCTGCACTCTAGGAGTCCAGTGCTTTTTAGCTGGTGGCAATGAATATAATCATCATTTCTGTGCTAATTTTTAAAGACAGCAACAAACATTGAAGCAAATAATTTAAAGAATGCTGGATGGAGTATTTGACAATTTGCATATGTTAAACATAAATATTAGATTCTGGAAGTCTTATTCCTAAGATAAACATTTAAGAATGTGGACCACCCATTGGGTACCATGTCCACTACTGGGGCAGAAGAAGGCTCGCTAAAAACCCAAATCCTGCCTTCATGCAATTTATTTATGTAGCAAATGCTCACATGTACCCAATGACTCTAAATTAAATTAAATTGAATTAAAATTAAAAATGTGGGAGATGATAATCTATAAAATATGGGGAAGAATTTCTTGGTTGTTGAGGGAGCAGCAAAAGTGTGATGCTAATTGTGACTGGCTACAAAACCAGTAAGAGCTCTTCTTATTCAGGCTATTATAGGCTGGTTGGCCTTAGTGGCAGTGGATCACCATGGTGAAAAGTACACCGTCTTCATCCACAGTCTTTCTCAATTTGAATTTTAGCTCCATCAGTTACTAATTGTGTGACATTGAATAGGGTAAACTTTGTGTGCCTCAACTATTTAGTGGGAATAAAAGTAATAACTACATTGTAGATTTTTTTGTAAGAATTAATATATATAAGCCTTGAAAAGTACTTGAAACATCATCAGTGTTCAATCTGTGTTGCTATTCTTATTTGGATATCAGGGGGATGGCTAAAGGGCATGTTCATTCATGAATCCACAGATAAAAGGTCTACACTTCTGGAAAAAGTAATTTTAAAATAGAAAATTAAAAGAAAAATTTTAAGTCATTCCAGGGCCATGTGTGATGGCTCATGCCTGTAATCCCAACACTTTGGGAAGCCAAGGCAGGATGATTGCCTGTGCCCAGACTTCAAGACCAGCCTAGGCAACATATTGAGACCTTGTCGGTACCAAAAAGAAAAAAAAAATTAACCAGGAGTGGTGGCATGTGCCTGTAATCCTAGCTATTCAGGAAACTGTGGTGGAAGGATCACCTGAGCCCAAGAGTCTGAGGCTGTGGTGAGCTGTGATCATGCCACTGCACTCCAGCCTGGGTGACCCTTGACTAAAAGAAAGTCACTCCAAACATTTATCAAGTGGTTTTTAAGCAACTAATCTGAGATTATGATAAAGGCATAGTGGTTATATGAAGCAAAAAGTAACAATTTTATTGTATTACATAAGGCTTTAGAAAAGTAGAATGCTTAAAAGACCCAAGAAATTACCAGATTGATTAACATGAAACATGTGTAAGGACATAAG
>CAUYQG010064415.1:0-11574 GCA_963574415.1 Tarsius wallacei | reverse complement strand
AATTCTTTATTTCATATCTCCAAAAAAATAGATAAACTAGCAAACAAACAGGCAAAAAAATTTTTTAATTAAAAATTAAGAAAAAGAAAAAAACCCCTGTCCTCTTGTGGCAGGTTCTATAATTGTTTCTCTCATCTGCTCTCTCCTGCAGAGTTTCCCTCTTTCACTCTCTCCGCAGTTTCCAGAGCAGGGAAGGAAGAGAGGCAGTGGGGATGATTGAGGGCTTCAGTCCTCCCCTCCCACTCTCTTATGGTCAGGGAGATCCCCTCTGGTGGGGAGGTGTGGGATTGTCACTTTCCCAGGTATGTACTCATGGGGGGTGCCCAAGCCAGGCCTATCCTGGAATGGGGTTCTCATATTGTGACTGATATCCAGGCTCCACCTGAGTTTTTCCACCTCAGTTGTGGCTCAGCTGTGTGGGTCTGAAGTTCAGAGGATTGCTGGGGAGGAGGGGATTTGGGTCAGCCCCTGACTCAGCACTGATCTCTTTGGAGTGCTTCCTCATCCTTTTCTGGCCACACCCTTTGTCCCATTGTTGGATCAAAGTAGGGAGTGGGATGCCTGGGACTCAGCAATTGTCAGGTCTCTTTGAAGTTTGTGCTTTCAGAATATTCCCTCTGGGTTACAATCAATCCCTGAGTAGTTGATCCACCAGTCACAGAGATCACAGACTATTGCTCCGTGGTGAACAAGTAGGAGAACTTTCCTGCCCTGCCTTCAAGATGGTGGCAGGGTTCCCCTCTCATCCTCTCCGGTGTGACTCTGTCTCTGTGCTCCCTCCACAGCCCTTGCTGCTAGTGTCCAGCAGGTGCTGAAGTGGTGATGCAAAGCCTGGAGCTGGCAGTCTCGCCTGCTGCAGTGCTGAGGCAGAGCCTGGGGTCGGCAGTCTCTCCTCCCACCACTTCTTCACAGGAAAACTTTTGACCATGAAAAAAATGGCACTTGGCTTCTGTGACCTGAGAAGTACCAGGGGCCAAGCAGAGAAGCAGCAGCACCAGCTGCTGCACCAGGAAGGCCCTAGCCACTTGTTCATGAGCCCCCACTTAGTCTGTCTCTCCCAGCATTTTCTTCCCAGGAAAGGTTTTGTTGATTTTTTTTAAATGGCACTCAACTTCTGCATCCCAGGAATCACTAGAGTCCAAGATGAGCAGCTGTGCTACCAGCTACTGCACCAGGAGAGCCCCGGCACTAGTTCCCTAGCCCTCACTCATTCAGCCACTCACATGCTCACTGACTCACCAGCATGCACACAAAAATTTTCTTTACACTCACTCACTCACACCAGGACTCATATAGTCTGACTGACTGACCACCATCTTCCAACAGCCTCCTTGTGTCTTTCAGTGGAAAGTTCTGCTCAGGGTGGTTGCATGGCATGCAACATCATAGGTGAGTGCATGGCTGAAATTGGTTGTCATGACCCATGATTCACAAGTCACTGAAGGTCATCATAACAATTAGGAGTTCTTGTCAGGGAGACCAGCTGAACCTTGACCAATACATATAGTTTTTCTCATAAGACCTGGATGAAGTCGAACAAAAAAAGAGCTTTGAGATTATCTCGGCCTACTGTTAGATGAGCCCAAAGTTCCTTGTCCAAATGCAGGAAGAAATGGATTTTTTCCTACTCTACCAAAACAAAGAATCAGGCTCACTGAAACATAATAAAGGTTTCTATGCCTCAAGTTGTGAATGACCATGGCCTCTGCCAGGGATCTTCTGAGGAAGCAGGGAGTCTGGAATGGTGACACAGCAAAGAGATTCTGCCAGACCCATGGAAGGGTACACAAAAGACAGAAAAGGACAAGCTATGCTTTTTGAAAACCACCATCCCTCACCATGCCCAAGCTGTATGACCCCATACCCTGTCTGTACTTGGCTCCTTTTCCTTCAGCCTACAGGACAGATTCCACATGAGCAGGTATCTCATTTTATCTTATTGTGAAGGAAACAATTGTGTGAGGCAGCATCCCTAGGGAAGTCCCAGACTGCTTGTTGACACACCTTGTCTTCCTCCTTTTCATGAAGATCCTGACCTTAGAGAAGGCCTTGGGAATAAGCTTCAATCTCTGAAACAAAGGCTGTCAGCTAGGTGCCTGGCCTCAAGTTCACTGATAGTTAAATGCTCTCTAGAAGTCTGTTCTCTTGTTGAATTGTGGTGAGCATATGGGCATACATAAAATGAATGCAGGGAAGGTGAATCCCTAGCTTGGTCAATGATAAGATCTTTATATTGTCTGAAGAGAGATGATGACTTAAAAATTATGCTCAATAGGATTACGCTGAAGCCCAGCTTAGGTGATTATTGTGGGAACCAACATGCTTATGATGATGACCCCGACATGGCTATTGTCTTTAGACTGGAGAACTCTAAGTCTTGGAGTTCATCTTTGGGTGTCCAAAGCTGTGGATGCAATCCTCCACCATGTTGCCCAATTTGATCGTTAGGTCTTGACCCCTTCCAAGAAGCAGGGCACTTTAGCAACCCTTTCCTTAGCTCCCATTCTCTCTTTGTGTCTTTCAGTGGAATGTTCTGCCCTCATTGGCTCCAAGGCATACACCATCATAGGTGAGTGCATGGCGGGGATTGGGAGTCATGGCTTAATGATTCATAATATACTGAGGGCCATTTGAGGGACAGGAGTTCTTAATCATGGAACCTAACTGAACCTCGACAAAATATGTGTACATTTTCTTTCAGGACCTGACTGAGGCTGGATAAAAAAAAACCTTGAGATGCTCTCAGACTGCTGTTAGATGAGCCCCAAGTGTCTCTTCCATGCAGGGAGAGGTGGGTTTTGTCAAGCTTGACAAAAATAGGACACTCAGACTCTTGGAAACATAATAAAGGTTTCTTTGGCTCAAGTTTTGCATGGCCATGGCCTCAGCTGGGCATCTTCTGAGGTCTCAGGAAGCATGGAATAGTGACACAAAGAAAGAAGAGTCTGCCAGAGCCATGTTGAGAGAAGACACAAAAATAAAAAAAAAAACATGTGCCATGCTCTGTTGAAACCAACCTCTCTCTGGAGGACTCAAGATGTGAGAACTCACTCATTACAAGCAGCAGGTAAGATTCACCCATTCCAAACATTGTCCAAGAAACTGAAGTTTAACACCTGAAATATGAAGGACACACATCATTAGTGTATACCCTGTACCCTGTTGGTGCTGTGAGCTGTGGCTTCTGGTTCTGAGGAACCATCAGTCTTCACCTGAAAAAAAGGTCCCAGCTAACAGGTATCTCATCCCATTGTTTTGTGGAGGAAAGACTTGTGTGAATCAGCACCCCTGTGGAAGTACCAGTTTTCTTGTTGACATGCCCTTTTTTCCTTTTTTCCCAGATCCTGGCCTCAAAGAAGGTCTTGGAAATAAGCTGCTATCCCCAGGAAAAGGGTTACAGCCAGGTGTCTGGTCTCGAATCCTCTGAACATCAAAGACCCTCCAGAATGCTGGTCCTTGTTGACTTGTGGTGAGCATCTGGGTGTCCTTGAAATGGATGTGGGGATGGGAGGACCTTGGGTTGGGTCAATAATGAGGACTTTATATTGTCTTAAAGAGAGGTGATGACTTAAAAATCATGCTCAATAGGATTGCACTATGCCCAGGCTAGAAGACTGTTGTGGAAAACAACATGGAGATGATGTTTGCTTTGGCAGTTCTATTGCATTTTGTGCTGGAGGACTCCAAACCCTGGAGGCCATCTTGGGGGCACAACCATGTGGATGTGCTCTTCCGTGAAATTGCCCAATGTTATCCTTATACCTTGGCCCTTTTACACATGCTGGGGCACTTTAGCAGCCCCTTGCTTACACCATTACAGGTGAGTGTATGACTGTGGGCGGTTGTCATGACCCATGATTCACAAGTCACTGAGGGTCATCATAACAATTAGGAGTTCTTGCTCATGGAGGCAAGCTGAACCTTTACCAATACATGTAGTTTTTCTCTCAAGACCTTGGTGAAGCTGGACAATAAAGGGCTTTGAGATGCTCTCGGCCTGCTGTTAGATGAACCCCACATGCCTTGTCTAGATGCTGGGAGAATTGGTTTTTGTCCTGCTCTACAGAAACAAGAGAATCGGAGTCATTGAAACATAATAAAAGTTTCTATGGCTCAAGTTGTGAATGGCCATTTCCTCTGCTGAGTGTCTTCTGAAGACTCAGGGAGCCTGGAATGGCAGCACAAAGCAAATAGAGTCCACTGTATCCATGGTGAGAGGGGGCACAAAAGTCAAAAAAGTATGTGACATTCTTTTTTGAAACCACCATCTCTCTTGAGAACTCAAGATGTGAGAACACACTCATTAAAACCTACTGGCAGAATTCCCTCATTGCCCACATGACTGTGAAACCCAATTTTTGACACTGAAGACCACTTTCCAATCTGAGATATGAAGGGACACACATTAAAGCTGTATCACCCAGTACCCTGTCTGTATGTGACTCCTGACCCTGAGGGACCATCAATCTTCAGCCTACAGGACAGATTCCACCTTACCAGGTATCTCATCCCATCATTTTGTGGAGGAAATGCTTGTGTGAGGCAGCATCCCTAGGGAAGTGCCAGATTGCTTGTTTTCTCACCCTTTCTTCCTCCTTTTCACACAGATTCTGGCCTCAGAGAAGCTATTGGGAATAATCTTATTCCCTTGAGACAAAGTGTTTCAGTCAGTTTTCTGGCTTCAACTCTGCTGAAAGTCAAATACTCTCCAGAGCTCTGGTCCCCTGTGTTGACTTTGGTGAGCATAAGAGCATCTTTGAAATGGATGTGGGGAAGGTGGATCCCTGGCTTGAGTCTATGATGAGAACTTTATATTGTCTGAAGAAGGTGATGGCTTAAAAATCATGCTCAATAGGATAATGCTGAGACTCAGCCTACGTGACCATTGTGGAAACCAATGTGGGGATGATTATGGCCCTGGCACATCTATTTTCTTTGAGTTGGAGAACTCTAAGCCCTGGATGCCATCTTGGTGTGCCTAACCCTATGGATGCACTCCTCCATGAAATTTCCCAATTCGATCATTGTCTTGACCCCTTCCCAAGAAGCAGAGCACTTTTGCAACCCCTTCCCTAGTTTCCATTCTCTCTTTGTGTCTTTCAGTGGAATGTTCTGCCCACTTTGGTACCATGGCACACACCATCAAGGTGAGTGCATTGTTGGGATTCAGAGTCATGATCCACAATTCATAATTCACTGAGGTTCACCTGAGAGATGGGTGTTCTTAGTCATGGAGCCAAACTGAAGCTCAACTAAATATGTGTACCTTTTCTCTCAAAACCTGAGTGAGACTAGATAAAAAAGAGCTTTGAGATGCCCTTGTCCTGGTATTATATGACCAGATTGTCTTTTCTAAACACATGGAGAAGTGCATTTTGTAAATATGTACAGAAACTAGAGAGTCTGGCTCTCTAAGACATGCTAAATTTTTCTTTGGGTCAAGTTGTGCATGACTATGACCTCAGCTTTGCATATTCTGAGGTCTCATGGAGCATGGAAAGGTGACACAAGGAAAGAATTTCTACCAGACCCATGTCAAGAGGGGCACATATGTCAGAAAAAGATGTACCATGCTCATTTGATCCAGCATCTCTCTTGAGACCTCATGAATTGAGAATTCACACATTACAAACAGAAGGTGGTATCCCCCATTCTTTTCTCCCAGATTCTGGACTGAAAGAATGTCTTGGAAATAAGCTGCTTTTCCCAGGACAAAGGTTTTCGGCCAGGTGCCTGGCCTCGAATCCTCTGATAATCAAATAATTTCCAGAACTCTGGTCCTTGTAGACCTGTGATGAGCTTATGATCATCCTTAAAATGGATGTGGGGATGGCAGATCTCTGGGTTGGGTCAATGATGAGAACTTTATATTGTCTTGAAGAGATGTGATGACCTAGACATCATGCTCAACAGGATTACTCTGAGGCCCAGGTGTGGTGACAATTGAGGAAACTGATGTGGGGATGATAATGGCCCCAGAAAGGCTATTATGTTTTGTGCTGGAGAACCCCAAGCCCCAGAGAGCATCTTGGAGTGCACATCCCCGTGGATGCACTCATCCATGAAATTGTGCAATGTTATCCTTATGGCTTGGTCCTCTTCCCAAGAAGCAGGGTTCTTTAGTAGTCCCTCCCTTAGCTCTCAATCTCTCTTTGTGTCTTTCAGTGGAATGATCTGCCAAGGTTTGCTCCATGGCATGTGCCATCATAGGTAAGTTCATGGCTGGGCTTGGAAGACATGATCCATGATTCACAAGTCAATGAGGCTCACCCTGAGGGATCGGAGCTCTTAGTCATGGAGCCAAACTGAACCCCAACAAAATATTTGTACCTTTTCTGTCAAGACCTGGGTGAGGCTGGATAAAAATGGTTTTGAGGGCTCTCAGTCTTCTGTTAGATGAGTCCCAAGTGTCTTGCTCAAACATGGGGAGAAATGGGGTTTTTTAGTTCTATAGAAACAGGAGAGTCTGGCTCATTGAAACATACTAAAGGTTTCTTTGGTTCAAGTTGTGCATGGTCATGACTTCAGTTGGGCATCTTATGAGGTCTCAGGGAACATGGAATGATGACACAAAGAAGGAAGAATCTGCCAGACCCACGTTGCAAGGGGACATAAAAGTCAGGAAAAAAAATGAGCCATGCTCTTTTGAAATGAGCATTTCCCTTGAGAACTCAAGAACTCAGAGTGAGAATCCACTCATTACAAGCAGCAAGTGGGATTCCCCCATTCCAAACATTGGTCAATAAACCCAATTTCTACACTAGAGACCACCTACCAAATTGAGATATGAGAAGACACACATCCAAAGTGTATCACCCAATACCATGTCTGTGCTGTGGGATGTGGCTCTTGGCCCTGGGGGACCATCAGTCTTCAGCCTCAAGGATAGGTCCCACATGAACATACATCTCATCATGTAGTATTGTGAAGGAAAGGCTGTGTGAGGCAGCATCTCTGTGGAAGTTCCCTTTTTCTTTTTGACACACTTTTTTCCTCCTTTTCTCCCAGATCATGGCCTCAGAGAAGGTTATGGGAATACCTGCTGTCCCAGGGGTAAAGGGTTTCACCCAGGCGTCTGGCCTCATTTCCTCTGAAAATCAAATACTCTCCAGAACTCTGGTCCTTGTTGACCTGTGGTGAGCATATGGCATCATTGAAATGGATATGGAGATGGCAGATCCTTGGGTTGGGTCAATGATGAGAACTATGTATTGTCTTGAAGGGAAGTGATGACTAAGAAATCATGCTCAATAAGATTATGTTGGGAGGAGGGGGCAAGATGGCGATGGGGCAGCCTGGTCTATGAGGCCCACCACAAAGGAGAACGCAGAAGGTCTCTGGCTCTCTCCCCGGGGACTGCGGATTCCATCGTCGGCAGTTTGCTGTTCACACAGAGCTCAGCCGTCACCACTGCTGAAGCATCATGGCGGTCTGGACAGCCCCTGAAGCTGCAGACGGAGCAGCCACTGCTGCTGCCACTGCCTCCGTAGCGACCATTATACATGGTGCCACCCATGCCTGAGGCGATTCATGACTTCAGACCCTGAAGCCCCTGCAAGCAAGATCTGCTGAGATAGCAGCCGTCTCTACTGCCATTGTGATGTCCTGTCAGACCGTGGGTCTCCTCCCATGTGCCCAAGGCAGGCTCCCATCTCCGGCCTCTGTCCAACTCTCTGAGCCGGCTCTCGACCAGCTCTATCCCCTTTGGGGTGAGCGGCTGAGACAAAGACCATCTGGAGTAGTGAGATATCACCACCTGCTGGTGATTCAAGATAACAACACTGAAATGGGCAAAACAAGCTTGAAAAACAGACACAGGCCAGATTTGAGTGGTGAACTGGGTGATAATCTGAACTGCCCCTTCACAGTAGGCCAGGGGCAACTGACCTTAACTGCGAAGAAATTTACTATCCTGAGAAGACAGCTAGAAATCAGAGCTGAAAGGACATTGGACTTAAACGAAAAGTCTCAGAGTGTGCTTGATTGGTTCTGTTAGTTTAATGACTTGATTCTATTTATACTGTTTTGTTCCTTTTTTTTTTCCTTTTCTTCTCTTTTCTCCGCTCTGTAAACCATATCTTGGTATAGAGGAACAGCACACCAATAAGGTGGTTGGTTAGCTTGTATGTTAGCATCATTGTATGTTTTAGGGGTTTTTTCGTATGGGGGTTGGGTAGTCTGTAGTCATGGTCTATTGTTTTTATCTGTTTCAGTTTAGGGCTCTCTCTCCATCTGTTGGTACACATGTCTTTTTTCCCCCTTACTCCTCTCTCTATCCACCTCCCTCTTCCCCCCACTGTCTGCTCCATTCTCCTCCCTCTGTTAACTTCATTTTATTTCAGGGAGTAAACCTACAACCCCACCACACGAACAGATTCCTAGGCAGTGCGAAGTGGGTTTCAGATTATCCATACACCTGTCGGCAGATACCAGGACCTGCAGATAGATTTTGAATCACAGCTCCCCCCTTAAGTAAATCTCAAAGCTGCAAAAAGGACCACCCCCAACCTACAGTGCAACTCCAGAATTGAACAAAGTAAGAGGGCATACATAAAGAAGAATAGAAGATTGAACAAACAGAAGTAAAAGCAACCCCTCTACCCCTGAATAGCAGAATTAAAGAAGATGGTGACATGGAGGGGAGCAAAAAGTAGGGAGGAAAAAAACCACACAAATGAAGAAAAGCCAAAAGAAGAATAGAGGTCTCACACAGACCCCTGGGAGGTCAGACACTGAGAAAAGAGACTTTGGAACACAAGCAATGAAGAGCCCTCAGAATGACTGGTCACATGCAACAAACCCAGACATCAAGACATTAATAGAGAAAATTTTAAAAATTGAGGAGAGACAAGAGGAAAATAGGAAGGAACTGATGTCAGAACTAATAGCAGTAAAGAATACTGTGATGGAAATAAATAACAAACTAATAAGCATGGAAAACAGAATTAGCCAAGGAGAAGAATCTCAGAGCTTGAACACCAAAACACAGAACTAACCCAAACTGTCAAAGACATAGGAAAGAAGCTCAAAAAGACAGAACAAAACCTTCAAGAGATGAACGATCACTTCAAAAGACCGAACCTAAGAGTAATTGGCCTTCCTGCGGCAGAGACAGAAATAGAGGCAGCCAGGCTCGGTGGCTCAGCCTGTAATCCCGAGCTTTGGGAGGCCAAGGTGAGTGAATTGCCTGAGCCTGTGGGTTCGAGACCCACGTGGGTAACTTGGCCAGACCTCATCTCTACAATAAATCAAAAAATTAGCCAGGCATGGAGGCACACGCCTGTAGTTCCAGCTACTTGGAAGGCTGAGGCAGAAGGATCGCTGGAGCCCAGCAGGTCGAGGCTGTGGTGGCCAGGAGCGGCCACTGCACTCCAGTCTGGGCAACTGAGTGAGACTCCAACTCAAAAAAAAAAGAAACAGAGGCCACACTGGAACAAACATTTCATGAAATCATTCAAGAAAACTTCCCTCATCTCATCAGTGATGAAAAAATTCAAACACAGGAGATTCAGAGAACCCCTGCAAGACAACAAATGAGAAGACCAACTCCCAGACACATAACAATTTGCCTAAACAAAGTAGGTATAAAAGAAAAAATCCTAGCCAGGCTCAGTGGCTCAGCCTGTAATACCACACCTTTGGGAGGCTGAGGTGAGTGGATTTCCTGAGCCTGCGGGTTCGAGACCCACCTGGGCTACTTGGCAGGACTTCATCTCCACAATAAATCAAAAAAATCAGCCGAGCGTGGTATCGCGTGCCTGTAATTCCAGCTACTCCGAAGGCTGAGGCGGAAGGATCGCCGGAGACCAGCAGGTCGAGGCTGCGGTGGTCGGGAGCCGCCACTGTACTCCAGTCTGGGCGACAGTGAGACTACAACTCAAAAAAAAAAAAAGAAAAAATCCTAAAGGAAGCAAGAGAAAAAGGTCAGACTACATACCAGGGAAGACCAATTAGAATAGCAGCAGATTTATCTACAGAAAACCGCCAGGCTTGGAGAGCTTGGAACCCTATTTCAAAGTTCTAAAAGATAAACAATAACAACTTAGAATAACCTACCTAGCCAAGCTAAGCTTCATCAGTGAGGGAGAATTGAAATCTTTCCCAGATATCCAATCCCTAAGAACCTATGCTGCCACCAGACCGCCTCTACTAGAAACACTTAAGAAAGTATTAGACACAGAAGAAAAGGAAAAAAAACCAACAACATTCTTCACAAGAGTACAGGCAAAAGATTAAAACACACATGAACCAACTCCAAAGCCAAAAGGCATCACACAAACAGGAAGAACAACACAAGTCTGTAAGAACATTATGATAGGGATCAACTCTCACGTTTCAATAATTAGTTTGAATGTGAACGGACTAAATGCACCACTGAAAAGACATAGAATGGCAAAATGGAAAAAATATCACCAGGAAACAATGTATTGCCTACAAGAGACTCACCTCACTAGAAAGGATACGCACAGATTCAAAGTAGGAGGATGGGAAATAAATTTTCAGGCAAATGGAACACAAAATAAAGGAAGGGTTGTGATCTTAATCTCAGACAAAATACCCTTTAAGTTATCAAAAATTTAAAAAGATACAGAAGGCCACTACATAATGATAAAAGATTCAATCCATCAACAAGAAATATCCATCCTAAACATATATGCACCCAACATAGGAGCACCAACTTTCATAAAGCAACTCCTTGGTAAACTAAAAAAAGATATCGACTCCAATACCATCATAGCTAGGGACTTCAATACCCCACTCACAACCCTAGACAGATCATCAGGACAAAAAATCAGCAACGAGATCTGAAACCTCAATGTGACTCTTGATCAAATGGACTTAATTGATACCTACAAAAACTTCCATCCAAAGAATACACATTCTACTCATCACCGCATGGAATGTACTCTAAGATCGACCACATAATTGGCATAAATCAAGCATAAGCAAATTTAAAAGGACCGAAATTTTACCATGCACCTTCTCGGACCACAGTGGAATAAAAATAAACATTAACATCAACAAGGTCCCCCCAAAACCCATGAAGACATAGACACTAAACAGCATGATGCTAAACAACTCCTGGGTCAATGATGAAATCAAAACAGAGATTAAAAGATACCTGGAAACAAATGAAAATAAAGAAATGTCTTACCAAAATCTCTGGGATGCCATGAAAGCTGTAGTAAGAGGGGAATTTATTTTTTTTTTATTTTATTTTTTTTCAAATGAAAAGATGTTTAATATCATTAGTCATTAGAGAAATGTAAATCAACACCACAATGAGTAAGTAAAAAAGACAGATAATGACAAACATTGATAAGCATGGGGGGAAATTGAAATTCATGTAAAATGAATATAAAATGGCATATTTACTTTGAAACAGTCTGTTAGTTCCTCAAAAGATTAAACACAGAGCTACCATATGACCCGGCATTCCACCCCAGAAAATGAAAACATATGCTCACACAAAAACTTATACATAAATATTTATAACTGGATTACTCACAATAACCAAAAATTGGAAACCACTCATATGTCCATCAATTGTTGAATGGATAAATAAAATGTATA